>CM073476.1:8892500-8997500 GCA_037074535.1 Gleditsia sinensis
ATTAGGAGCTCGCCTCCATCAGACGTTTTTTGGGTATGAAATTTGCAAAATCTTGCAGATCCTCTATGAAATTTTCTGGGTATGAAATTTAATTTGTCCTAATTACTCAATTGGGGCAAAAATATGTCATATTTTTTTTTAGGTCCCGTATAATTAGTAGTTTAAGAAAGAATAAAATGAGAATAAAAATTAAAATTATATTTAGTATGATATAAAAAAATAAAATAAAAATTAACAAAAAAAATAAAAATGTGATTAAGAATAAAATTATTTTAAATAAAAAATAAAATCAATATTAGTAATATTAAAATTTAAATTAAATTTTGTTAAATAGTATTATAATTTTTAATTTAAATATATATTTTTTAATTATAAAAAATATAAATAAATAAAATGGTAAAAAATATTTTAATTTTTTTACTTTATTTTTTAATATTTTGTTCACTTTTTATCTTGTTTAATATAATATTAATTTTTTTATAAAAGATAATTAATATTTTATATAATCTATATTTTTAATCAATTTTATCAATTAAACGAGATAATAAACTAAAATTTCTTATTTGATCACTACAATTCTACCGACTAAATGAAACCTTAATATTTGAGGGACTTGACGGGGCAAGACAGGGTCACGGGATGACTACGTGGTAATTTAAAAAATTTAAAAGCTTCTTTAAGGAAAGGACTAAATTGCAACGTTTTGCAAAATTTTAAGAATCAAATTAATGCATGTAATAATGAGAACCCAGAATCCCAAGGAAGTTGATGGCCAAGGGGTGATTTCGAATATTTATACCTTGTTAAAAGAAGCGTAAGTTCTGACTCAATAGTTCGATAAATTTGACTCAATTGAAACAAAATTGTATGTTTTTTAGTATTAAATTAATAACCATACAATTTTGGACGACTTAAAATAGAATTTTTTTCAGGAATTAAGTATATGTATCTTAGCATGATTCTAGTTGATAATAATGATTTTAATTGTCAATGTTGCTAATTAAATGCTTAAGAAACGGTGATTTATTTGAGACGAGAAAGAAATGCTCAATCACTATCATGTATGCAAGAAGAGTAAAGAAATTACTTGAAGTTGATTATTATTGTTGATTTTGGCTGATGGCGATAGATGCTCATTATTGCTCACTTTCGAACACTGTGTTTTCAAAATGCAGATAAAGTTAATCCAATAATTCACTTGAAATTGATTAACTTTTAGACAAGCTACTCCGGTCTACATCTGTGCTTTGATTCTGACGGTCAGGAAATATATATACAGTATCAGTCTTCTAAGCTATAATACTGTCTTTTTGAAACATTTACTAATGTCACTCTCTGCCCAACTAGGTTTTTGCAACTAATTGGATATAAAATTGACTACTCCATTTATTTAAGTTACGAACCGTGAATACATATAGAATGTGTGCATGTGACACTCCATTAAACTTCAAAATATAGTGCGGATCGCGTGTATCAAAATGACCCCGAAATCCATTTCTTGTTTCTTGGCGAGGAAGACAATTGATATGTTTTTATTTTTGAAGCTATCAAAATACGAAATAGAGTTATTAAAATGAATTAACATATTTGTTAAAAAAAATATTTTGATTAAAATTACTATATTATGAAATATGTTGATAAAAATATTTTTATTTTAAATTATTTTGATAAAAAAATATAAAATCAATTTAAAAGTAGATGAAAATAATATCATCTTATATCTAATATTAAATTATTTATGTTTGTTTTATTAATCACTCAGATAAAAAAACTTCATGATATATAAAAAACTAAAATGATGTTGTTTTATTTTTTTGTAAAAAAATATAAAAAAAGAATTATACAATATGTTAAATACTGTTGAAATTTAAATCAGAGTCTCTATTGTGGTAGCGTAATCTATTTATCATTCAGCTACGGACACTAATTTAAATTAATTTTATATATCTATATTATTAATATTATATTAAAAACTTTAAAATTAAAAAAATATTGTTTAAAATTATTTGAAATATTTCTTTAAAAGTATTCATTTCTATGAAATTTTTTAACATTTTCAAAATGTTTTTTTTTAAAGTTATCAAAATGATATCTCGAAATGAAATTTAATAATTTGATTATTGTTATCATGCATGTGCCTTGTGTGAGACTTTAATATTTTTATTCAGATCAAAATAAAAATTTTAAAAATAAAATCAGGCTCAAACATTTTTACTCTTGCATCAAACTTGGTTTTAAATGGAAATTTCATATAATAAAAAAACTGAATTTAAACATGTAAATGGACTAGACCATTTATATTTGGTGTTAATTTATTAATGAAAATTGAGAGAACTTATTTTTTATTTTAAAATTAAATTAATTTTTTTATGAATGACCCAAAACTAAAAAAAAATATTTAATTTTTTCCATTAATATACTATCTCCCCATATCATCATTAATTCCACTAATTTTTATTTATTCAATTCATATCATCATAATTTTATGTTTGTTAGTAATTCATGCCATGGTCAATTTTTTTTATAGATAAATACATAAAAGCTATTTAAAATGAGTAAGAAAAATAAACAAAAAAAATTAATTTTTTTGGGGATAAAACCAGGGTTGAATGAATTAAACAAGTGGGGTGTATTCAGGGATGGCCGGCTTGTTTTTAAGCTGGCATAATTATGCTTTTGATCTATTTGATTTACATCAAATTAATGTTACTCTTTTATTTTAAAAAAGCATAATTAAATTTTTTATTAACAATTTTATCATTTTTTAATAACAAAGATTGACATAATCGTAAATCACTACTTTAACTTAATTTCTTTTTCATATAAACTATCTGAATGAGTGTAGGCCCTTAAAAGTTGTAGTTGACTTAGGTAGTCGCACTTACTCTACTCACAACAGCTAATTGGGATATCGTGCAAGCATGCAATTGTTTGTATGTCATATAACAATTTGAAGGAAGAAGAGTATGTCGAGGCATATTATTTAGTTGTAACATGGAGGAAGACATATGAGCCCTATATCCAACCTACAGCAGATCCAAAGTATTAAAAAAAAATTGGATAACTCCCTATTTTGCCTCCTCCATTCAAGAGACCACTGATCGTCTAAAGAAGCAATAAAGGAAAGACAAGAATATGCTATTGAACCTTTATAAATTGAAAAGAAAGTATGTGAAGACTATATACTCAAAATGTGGCAGCGTTGACCACAATATCTGAACATGCTAGGATGAGCCACTTAAGTTGGATGTGGAGGTACAAAATATTTTTTTATCATTCTTAATAATTTTTTTATAATTCATCCTTAAATACTACTCTTGTAGATAATTTTTGACATAATAAATGTTTGAATCAATTTTGATTTATTGTAGACAATATGATGATTGAAATAATGTATACTTGAATATATTTTACAAGAGTTGTTTTATTGTTAGTAGTACAATAAAAAGGAAGTAAATACATTTCATATATAAATCAAAGTGAACTTAAGATAATATATCTTCCAAATGGAACCTCATATATGTGAAAATTTTATTTGGGTAACAAAAGAGTTAAAATTCATTTTTATTTGATATACCAATAATGGATCCCTTAACTTTAGCATATTTTTTTACTTTGGATACATTTTTATTTAATTTCAGAACATAAATTTTCTGCACATTTAAATTAATGTTCTTTTAACAAAACAAACATTATGGCAATTAGGTTATAAATATTTATCTCGGGTCTAAGTTAGATTTTCTCTCAATTGAAAATCCTCGTAGAATCGACTTCTCTATACTCCAATAAATCTGTGTACTTACAAATTTTAATTAAAACAACAACAATCAACCTCATTTCCATTGTCCATAAGCTAAAGTCCCAGCCTTACTTCCACGGTTGTCAGGTTCCTTTGTTTAGAATAAAATAAACAAACCCATTTGAATGACAAGACCAACACAATAAAGCATATCAATTTGTGTCCACAAAATACTTGAGTGTGAAGCAAGTGACTCAATATATATCTAACAAACCGTGGGGTTGGTACCAGTCTCCTTAAAAGCTGCAAGAGCAATTATAAATCATAAACTGAAAGTTAGAAAGGGAAGGCATAATATAATATGTACAACAGCTGAATTTATTAGAATAAAAGGAAGACAATTCAAAGGCCAAAAATAAATAACAAAGAAATGAAACTGCCCAAATGAAAACAACTGCCTAATGAAAATGCTTACCCAAACCACAAATAAGATACTTCCATAACCAAAATGCTTCCATAAACCACAAATACTACAAAACTGAATGACTGGGTCCCTCTAATCAAGATTTCAACATTCTCTAGTTTCATCCTTGACAGCATTAGATACACATCCAACAGGCTTATCAAGTCATTATCAATTGATTAATTTTTAGATTCTAATATGTAGAAACACAAAATAAATCCAAGAAACCAAAACCATTGGAAAATTACCTGTTTATGGACATATATTAAACTAGTGGAAGTTTCTTTTTTGTGTGACAATGATGCTTACTTCCATAGATGCTTGAATATCACATACTAGAGACTCATTTAGCATCAAACTGAATTGATTCACCATAAACTGTTAATAGGCCATAACAAAAGACATTACATAATTAAAAGTATTAACTTTTACCTTCATAAAGACATTGTTACAAATGAGAATAATCAAAATATGTCAGAAGAAACTTTGTTTTGGAACAATTTACATACTTCAACTTTCCTTTCCTATTAAATTTAGGAGATTATTGAAGGGATTCAAATGGGTTAAGAAAATTCAATATAATTAGAGGCCAAGAAAACTAACAAATAGGCTACACATATAATCAACCGAGAAGGATAATATCTAGACTTAGAATCATTGATTAGACCTATATGACTTGAACTTGAAGGAGAATGACCCAATTCCAAATAAGGAGAATGACGGCTTGAACAAGATTGGAGACACAGGGTTCACCGAGTCTAACACACACAAAGGTGAGGCCTTACCTGCAATTAGTGAAGAAGCTCAAACGGTGTAATGGTGTCATGCTTCGATTCAATGAATAGGGACTTGGGGCTCGAAGAGGAATAATCAAAATCCAGCAAATAGCACTCAAAGTCGAGAAGGTGTTGTCGTTCTCACTCAGGAAGGGGTTCACCACCGGGAAAGAAAATGATGGCACGATGGTGGCTTGCGAGAAGTAAACATAACGGTGGTGGGCAATGGTGTTTTGCAGAGGCTGGATTCTAAAGGATACAAAAATGGGGACTTTTCGTGTCACTCCCTTACTTTAAGGGCACGTAAAACACATATACTATAAATAGATATTTTCCATAAACATGCATAATTCAATCCTTTATTATGTAAACCGATACATATAGATTTCCATACATATACAATATACAGATTAAGTCCATAAATATCAGAGTAATAACAGAAGTAGGGATTCTGTTTGTGGCATATAGAGCATACTCTAGATTACCAATACAATACAATTCAAATAACGTGACCCTTGGAAGCAATGTAGGCTTACTCAGAGAGTAAACAACCTAATTGATCATCTATCTGCAAGACCAGACTCTATATCTTTATCTGAAAAAAAAATATAAATATCATGTAGTGAGTTTGACAACTCAGTGAGCAGATAAGACTTCCCATAACTTCTTAAGACAGCATATGGATGAACTCATACTTTAAAATTTATCACATAAAAAGTACAGTTCAGAAGTACATCCATATGGGACTTGTATTTTAAATATTCTCATTTCACAATATAGTCCAATATTGAAACTAAATACAATACAATATGATTATAAAACAAATATTGTTGTGAAATAAAAGATTTTACATGCTTTAGGAGGTTTCCATATTAAAACTAATAAATAATTTCAAGTACACAATAAGAGAGGGTAAATCACATATCAATAATAGGAGGCATCCTGCTCTCCCTAATAACACGTGACTCCTGTGTGTTGGCCGTCACACGAGGTTAACACCATCCCTGCTAGCTGAGGTATCAAGGAGCACTAAAGTTAACATTCTCTGCTGTTAGCATACAGTGATTCCAATAAAATTCCTCCACAAATACAATATTTGCACATTTTCCATACCGTTCAAAACAGAGGTTTTAGCATAAATTCATAATTTTCAGTCTCAGTACGATTCTTCTGTCAGAAACTTCACAATCAGGATTTATCACACATACATGTCCTTTTCCAAAGCAATCATATAACTTTACAAACCAATGCGACGTGCACAATATATTTCATTTACCATACAATGAGAAATACATTTAAAATCATATATTCAATGAGTTTAAAAATCTAATTTCAAAACCATACTCTTCTTGAATTATATACCCGATAGTAAACAAATCTAGATAATTTAATCCATTTCAGATACATATAAAAGTATAAATAACTTGTATACATAATTAATTATATAATTAAAGTTCAAGAAAAGCATAAGGTAAGTCATAGAAAGAATTATCTACTCACTGGGTAGGGCTCTAGGTTGGACAGCCCTAAAATATACTTTTCTTATTTGAATTTGACCAAATAAATCTAAAAAACGTGTCCGGGTCCAAAAATTTAAGAAATGGCCACAAAAACTTGGTCAACGCTGATCATTGTTCACAACCAAAAAATACTATTTACCATCGAATTTATTGTTCACGACGCACAAAAAGTTGTCAGATAGTCGAAATATTTCATATCCTAAGGTTTATTTATCTCCTTAATCTATCTACGGTATCAGATTTTTAATTTAAAAACTCTAAATAAGAGTTTCAAAATTTACCTTTTTTAAAAAAAATTATTTTTGATCTGCAGCGATTCTACAGTTGATTTAAAAAATTATTCGGTCAAAATCGTCGTACTCTTCATCCTAAATCTAGTGGTACTCTTAGTTTTGAGATCAGAGGCTAATAAGCACTTCAAATCTAAAGAGAAAAATAGAAGTTACTAATCACACTATTCATCGATTACGGATTTAGCAGATTTCACATTTCTCGCTTCTATCTCTCCATCCTCTTATTATTATTATTATTATTTAATAATTAAATATTTAAAATTTATTTTTATTATTTTTATAGTATACATATAAATACTATTTTTCATCTTAAAATATCCTAAAAAAATTTTCAAAAATTTATATTATTGTAAAACTTTAATTGTACTTTTAAATCATAACTTTTTTTGATAAAAATTTTAATAAAACAAATTACAAATTAAACATTTTTATACATAATAAAAAAAAGAATATTTCTAAAAATAAAATAAAAATTTATTAGAGACAAATATAATTATTTTAAACAAAAAAATAATTATTTTAAGTAAAAGTGTATTTATTTTTAGCAAAACATAATCATTTACAATAGAATATATTTATTTATATTAAAATATTATTATTTAAAAATTATAAAATATTATATTTTGGGTAGATGGAGGAAGAGAATGGGAAATACAGTGTGTTGGGTTTTTTCTTATTAAAAAAAAAGTTGACTCATTAATGATTTGGCACAGTGATATAGCATTCAATGTACCACATAAACATTAAACGGTCCCCATTAGTTTGCAGTCACGTGAGAGATTATGGAGGAACTTAAATGTCTAATATTTTATAAATTTGAAGACTATATTATGTCATATTTTAAATACAGAGACTGAATTGTAAGAATATAATAAAAATAAAGAGTAAATAGTATATTAATTTTATTAAAATATTTAAACTAAAATAAATAAAAAGTACAATACTCAAAATAGGGATAAACACAATTTTAATATATCAAAAAAGATTGATCGAAAGTTTAAAAATGTTTAAATTTATTTAAGAGAAGACCAAATCGATAAATAAAATTGCTCTCTGATTAAAAAATTAGATTAAAAAAAACAAAATTTAAAAAAGAGAAGCATAGGAGAAGAGCTGCTGTCATCTATAGTTAATGGCGGTAGTCCCAACAAAAACTATTTAGAACAAAAATCTCTCATACTAAAACCCTCTTTTTACTCTCTTGGTTCGGTGTACTTAACGCGTTTTACTTATTGGCATGAAATGTGAGCCGTAGATATTTTCAATGGTTGATGTTGAGCCACTGAGTTGATAAAATGTAACTGCCGGAAAGGAAAATTGACAAAAAGGGGGAATTGGATTCATTCACTGTCTTAATGTCGACGTCTCAAAATCATAAACGATAAAAATTAAGAAGAAATTCAAAATTTTAATATAGTGCATCACGCGCATAAAATATTTCTTGTTTGTTCTTCTTGTGTTATTTTTAGCATGCGCCTTGTGGTCATGCGAGAGTGACACTTATCAGACAAGGCCAATCACGGGTGTTCTTACATTATTCGGGATTGCTGTTTTCCAGGCATGCACTTCCCCTTTTGCTTTTCTAATGATGCTTGATCGCGGATAGACTGAGTCGTCAATTTTGGGATAGTTATTACAATAGAATACGGTCATCAAATGTGGGCCTTAGATCATGTTAACGAGGACTAATTTTAAATAGTTAATTAAGACAAACTGATTTTGAATTTCATAAATAAGTAGACAATATAAGTTTTAAAGGCATCTTTAAGTTTTTAGGTGGGTCCTTACTCACCCCTAGTTCTCTTTTCATATTATAGATCTAAATATAAGTAGAAAAAATATTTGATCTATTATCGGTAAATAATTTTTTATTTATCAATAATGTTCAAATTATGACACATGATAAGAATTGTATTTTTCAAAATTATTTCTGTCATGTGTTATGATTTAGACGTTGTTGGTGGACAAAAAATTATCTATCGACAGTAGACTAAATACCAACTTATATAAATACAGTGAATTTAATAAATATGAGTATGATTAAAAAAATTGCACATATCATTAGTTCTATAAAAACTATTGGATGGAAAAAAAGAGAGGGTAATTTTGGGATTTTTTTGGATAAAAATAGCAAATTTTCATTCAAAAGAAAAAAAAATCTAGTGATACTTATAATAATTATATAAATCTCAGTTTAATAGCAAATGAACGTGTATACTTTTTGTTGAAATATAAGACAAATAAAAACTCTATTAATCTCTTGAATTTTAAGATAAAAAAAATTGTCACTATTATCGTAGAGATAATAACTTTTATCTGCTTATTGA
The DNA here is from genome assembly GCA_037074535.1 of Gleditsia sinensis. Lineage (NCBI taxonomy): Eukaryota > Viridiplantae > Streptophyta > Magnoliopsida > Fabales > Fabaceae > Gleditsia > Gleditsia sinensis. The sequence goes on from CM073476.1 coordinate 8,901,619, forward strand.
ATTAGATCAAAAAAAATTTTAGATCATAAAGTACCAAGACTAAAACAAAGGAAAAACACTAACAACCCCAAAAGAAGAACACCAACTCCAATAGGAGTGTAACAAACACCTTTTCAATCTACCACTAAAGACAAATTAAAAGACTAATAACTATCTTTTTTGTCTTAAAGAAGGCATATCAAAAGACTATTTTAGATCTATTATAAAAGATAAATTCATGAGATTTATTAACACAAAAAAATAAATAATAAATTATACTAACCTCTCTTAAGATGAACTCATGTAAAATCCAACGTAATGAACTCAGGTACGTAACTAAAAATGTAAATCGATCCTCAAATTGATATCTGAGCCTCGCCAGTTCTGATTCTTGCTCTGCTGTTGACTCTCTGCTTTTTCAAGTTTTGGTTTACAATCTTGCGCCTCTGTACAGCTAGAAAAAGATTACTTTTTTTTTTATTATTATCAATAAATACATACAAGCTATTTAAAATGAGTGAAAAAAATAAACAAAAGAATTAATTTTTTTGGGGGATAAAACTGGGATTAAATGAATTAAACAAGTGGGGTGTAGGTAGGGATGGCCGGCTTGTTTTTAATTTGACATAAATATACTTTTTATTCAAAAATTATAATTACATTTTTTTATTCAAAATTTCATTTTTTTAATAAAAAATATTGACAAGAACATAAATCACCACCTTAACTTATTCTCTTTTTCATATGAACTATCTAAAATATGATACTTAAAAAAAATTGACATCAAGTATTATTAATTGCGATTTGAGAAAAATAGTTTGGAGAAACAATATCATATGAATAAAAAGTAATTTCAATTGTGGAGACATTGTTATAAGAAGAAAAAAATAGTCGAAATTTTTTTATTGCATAAGAGTGAATTTAACACCTGCAATTCTTTATTAAAATATTATGTCAAAAAATTTAATGAATAATGTAAATTAAATATTTATACAGCTAATTAAAACAAATTAATTTTAATTTAATAAATAAATAAGATTATATAATATAAATTTCACACAGAGATAATCATTAATATTTTAATTGATAACGTGAAAATAATCTATTTGCATCTTTTTTTTTCATGACTCCTTTTATTAACCCAGCTAAGCATTGTCCTGGTGTTTATAAAAGCGTCCAAAAATACTAATTTAGCAATAGTCATTATAATAGAGTGCCGTCGTGAAATGCGGGCCTTATACATTTTGAATGGTTGAAATTGAACCACTTAGTTAATAGAAAGTAATTGCCTAAGAGGTAAAATGAGAAAAAGAGGATTGGATTCACTGTTTTATAAATCCTCGTCTCAAAATCATATATAAATGATAAAAAGAATAAATTCAAAATTTTAATATCGTGTATCACATGTCTTAAAATTTTTTGTTTTGTTCTTCTTATATTATTAGAGACTGAACCTTGACGTAACGGTAAAGTTGCTATCTTGTAACTTGGAAATCACGGATTCGATTCTTGAAAACAGTATCTTTGCTTGCAAAGGTAAGGTTGCGTACATCTTTTCCTCTTCAAACTTCACTAGATGAGAGCTTCATGCACTGAGTCGTCCTTTTTTTTTTTTTTGTTCTTCTTGTGTTATTGCTACCATGTGGCCTTGTGCGCGCGCGAGAGTGACACCTACCAGGCAAGGCCGAAGTCGCCTCCTGCTAGAAAACCCACCACCACCCGTATCTCATCCTAAGCCAGGATTTCATAGTTTTCTGCCAGCCTTACAGTGACCCAACGCTTACTGCAATGATAAAGAAGTATCATGCAACCCAGCTCAGCCAAAGCAGTCTTTTACCATTCACGACTCAGGTTGGTGCCCGTCCCAAAAATAAAAAGACTCTGGCCTGTGAATAAATGTGGATCATCCGTAACACTGTGAAGCAGAAGACGTGACAGATAAAACTGTAATTATTATTATTCCAAGCATGTTTACGTTATAATTAAATTCTTCCTATTTTATTTTGGATTTTTTAATTTAACCTTAAATATTAGTAACCATATATACCATCATTTTGCATGTAGTTCATGGACAGAGAGTTGAGAAAAAATCTGATGAACTACTAAATATAGCTCCATAAAAAGGCATTGATAAAAATGTAATCATAATCTGCAATTAATAAAAATAAGAATGATAATTTTTAAACTTTTAAAAGTTATGTTGGGTTTTAACGCCAATGCCAAAACATTAGAGGATTGCCCTCTTGCCACGAAGACATTATATTTGCCTCAGAACCACCACCATCACCTCCTGTACTCCTCCTCCTCCAAGATATCCTTCAAGTTACACCCCTTTCTTTGAGTAATTTCACTTGATGCCACGTGTTTCTTTTTTGCATAGCTTAAAAGTATTTGATATATAGTATCTTAAATGTTTTATTTATATTTGGTAGACTGATATTTAAGATATTTGAACCAGATGTCATATAGTATAATATCTCACGTCCAATCACTTTTTAACTTTATTAACCAAGTGAGGTGTAAGAGTAAAATTCAAATTATTAAACATGTCTCCGTAACTCTACCACCTACACACTAGGGTTTCATCAACATAGAGGTTTCGGAATGGATACAGAAGAATTATCTTATTTGAAATTGTCTTTTATAATATTAATTATGCCTTGGAATTTATATTTTTTATTATAGATAAAAGTTTGAAATACTAATTTATTGAAATGAAAACTTACATATGACAATGTATATATATATATATATAAATGAAATGCATTTATTAAACAATATTGTGATGTTTCTATTAATTAATTACCACTACAAGAAATTTAATTTTTCGTGGTTACTTTTCAATAGCGACTTTTAAATTCGTCATTAAAAATTATTTTCAGTGGCGACATTTAGGGTCGCCACTGAAAGTTATGCTTTTAGTGGCGACACAAGCATGTCGGCACAAAAACTCGAATTTTTAGTGGCGACTTGAATAATGTCACCACTAAAAATGGGAGGTAAAAACTGATTTCTAATTTTTTTTTCGGCAAAAAGTACACTTTTAGTGGCGACATTTGATGTCGCCATTAAATCCTGACTTCCGTGGCCACTATTTGTCGCCACCGAAAATGTTTTAATGGTGACCTGTGACGTCGCCACTGAATCTTGGTTTCAGTGACGCCTGTTTGTCGCCCCCGAAAAGGATTTTAGTGGCAATTTAAACTAATTTGCCACTAAAAATAAACTTTTGGTGGCGACATGTGAAGTCGCCATTGAATCTTGGCTTCAATGGCGACAGATAGTCGCCACTGAAAGGTTTTGAGTGGCGATTTAAAATAAATCGCTACTGAAAGGTAAAATTAGTTTTTTTTTAAAAAAAATTTATCTTTAATTTATTTTTAATATATACATAAAATTTAAATTTTTTATATAAATTATATAAAAATTTATATTTTTTAAAAGATTGTTTTGTTGAGAGTGTTAAAAGAAATTTGATTAATATAGAGAAAAATGTAATATAATTATATATTTATTTCAACTATATAAATTCTTATTTATACTAAGTAAGAAAAGATGTGAAATACATATTGTTGTCACGTTCTATCTTTTTTTTGTTAATTTAATTTATTTTAATAACAAAGGGTTTGTTTCAATTTTAGTTAATCATCAAAAATTTAAAACTTTTAAGTTAAAAGATCATTTTGTTATTTTAATCTATTAAAAATATATTTTGAATTTAATTTTGTTAAATTTTAATTTTTAAACATATTACTTAAAAAATTATTTTCCTTGTATAAATAATTGTGCATTAACTATATTAATAGAAATTGAATAAATTTTTGTAACTAATTAAAATGAAATTTTAACTAAACTTTAGCGTTGCTTTAATTGTAATTTTTTAAAATATTTATAAATAAAATAAATTTGAAGACATTTTTTAATTTAATTAATTCTTAAAATATTAAATTGATGAAGGTAAATTTTAAAAAATAAAGTTGAATATATATATATATGAAATATGCAAAACCTATATTCTGATTATCCATTAATATATTTTAAGAATATATTTCATTTTTTTCTTTAATAATTAAAAACATTTAAAATAGTTCATGTATTAAATACAAGATATCAATTGTCATGAAAAGATGGCAATATTTTCTTGTAAATTTTTTATTAAAAATTCTAATAGATAATACCACTAGCACAGCCTTAATAGAAATTGTTGTTGCTCATTCTAAAATTTCAACTATGATTTCTAATTCTTCTTTTTTAAAAAATGATTGTGTAAAACTTAAAGGCATGGTATAAATACATAAAAGTACAACATATAAGAAATGTAAAGAAGGAATATAATGTGATATGTACAAAAGTACATACATGTAAAAAAGTTGCTAGGAAGAATATATGAACATTCAACTAACATAACTTGCTAAATATAATAAGCCACTTTTACATATAGAGTATGTTTGGCAAGTCAAATAAGCTAACTTATAGCGTATTTGATTAACTTATAGCGTATTTGATTAACTTATAAGTTTTTTTGTTCAAATTAGAGGTGTTTGGTAAACAAACTTATTTAAATAGTTTATAGCGTATTATCATACACTATTTAAGTAGCGTATAGTTTTTAGCTGATAACTTTTATAATTTTATTCCTTTTTTATCCTTATTATTTTATTCAAATTTCAACACTATCCTATTCATAAGATGTCACTGTTTTTACTATGTTTAAACAACATTCAAATTATATACCCTATGATGAACTTCCATATATTATTGATAGTGACACAAAAAATAAAAATTTAGAGATATCTATTAAGATAAAAGAGATTCGCAACAATGTTACTAATTTATTATGAGACACTATATAATATGTTTATTTTGTATTTTTTGGTATTACATAATGAAGTGTAATTACTAACAAAAAATGATAAATTTTATATAAGTATATCATTTTATGTTATTTTACATTTATCAACTAATTCAATAAATAATTTTAGTGACGGTCGTATTAGTGGCGACTTTTTGGTGGCGAATTACCGCCACTAAAAAGTATTAGTGGCAAAAAAAATCACCACCAAAAATTAAATTTCTTGTAATGTACTATCTAGTTTTGCGTGCGTGCATGTGTGTGTGTATTATTTAGTTTTTGAACAAAGAATTTTTTAGTTACAATAGCTACATCTAATTATTCTATAATTTAAAAATAAAAGACATTTGATGATAATTAATATAAAAAGGTTGTTGCAAAATCATAAAAGAAAACAAATTTTGAATATTATTAAATTATATTTGCAACAATTACTTTTGTTGCAAAATAATTCTTTCTTTCTTTTTTGCATTAATTAATCTTGTTGCAAAACATGATTCTTGCATCAATTATTCTTGTTGCAGCACTTTTTCTCAACAACGCTGCAACAAATTTATTTTTTTATGCAAAAACTCTTTTTTCTTATAGGATAAATGAACAGGCAGAAGAGTTCGCGGTCAGGTTTGGGGAAGAGATGAGCCCAAGAAATTTTAGCCATAGATTTGTATTTAAATGTGTGTTAGTTGGTTTCTAATGATTCCATTGTAAAATGATATTTAGTGGCAACAAGGGGGGCCTGAGTGGAGTTGAGAAATTTAGAAACATTGATCCATGTATTAGAAACCCTTACTAATTCCAAACACACACATAATTTCCATTATGAACAAAATGGAAAAGGTGTGTAAAAGAGGAGGAAGAACGAAGCTTCAAGTACTGTGAGGGATTATATATAGTACAACTAGATATTCCTAGAGTAGTGAAAGGCATGACACCAGAAACTGAGTGGGGAATGCAGGAGAAATGGCCCTTTGTCTCCGCCATGCAATATTGCAAACAAAGGTCTCTCCAAAAGCATGTGTTTCCATCACACTTTCTTTCGCTGAAATCTATGTCATTCTTATTGCAAAAATTCACTTTTCATCCTTTAATCTTAGGATAATTTTAGTCTTTTGGGTTTAAATTCTATGATTTATGGATTTAGAGTTTAAATTTTAAGAGAATTTTTTTTCTTTTTTTTATCTGAATTATGATTCAGTATATAAGTGATGATTTTTTAAAAAAAAATTAAAAGATTTTAGAAAAATCATTTTTAGTTATGAGACTAAAATAAAATTGAAAAATAAATTAGGGAAGTAAAAAGTAATTTGGCCAAGTTTGTTGTTAGCAAAGAAAAATAAGGAAAAAGGATATTTATATCATTTTTTGTCTTATTTGCAATAGATTCATAAATTAGGAAAGATTTTACAATTGGTAGTACAGACGAGGGTGGATAAGTGTGATTTTCCCTATATTTTTTCATGTAATCCAAACATTTCTAATGAACAAACAAAAAAAATTTATCATTAAAATATTTTTTAAGAAAAATGTTTTAAAGAAAAAAATTTCCAGAAAAATTTTATTTTCCACTCAACACATAGGAGCCTAAAATAAATAACTACAACTACATACCTAATTAAGAGATGGAGTAAGAATATGATAAATAACCATTTTGTAAGCATTTATCTATATTGTCAATTAGAATCATGCTGAGATTAAGAATGATATGTGTCTAGCTCCTTTTGTTCCAACCAGAAATGGATATTCTCATCTATCATAATTGTAATCTTAGTGGAACATAAAAAACGGAAAACTAACATAAATGTCATATTACTTATTCTAAAATAGATGAATTTGTGATTCTGCAATCATATATAGGACTTGTTAATTTGAAATGTTTTTAAGTATTTTTATTTTATTATTATTTCAAAATAGCTTTTTAAAAATAATGTTAACAAATGTTTTTTTTAAATAAAAGAATAAAAAATTTATTTGAATGTAAATTTTGAAAACAATATTTAAGAACATAACAGTGTGATCTTCTTAATGATTATAGATTAATTTTGATAAATTATTTATAACTTTGTCATTTATAAAAACAGTTTTTTTTGTTTTTAAAAAAATTTGAAAATAATTTTGCACAAAAACAAGAAAAATAACAAAATAGTATTTTTTTAAAAAAATTATTTTTTAATTAAGTTACATTTTTAGAAAATAATTTATAAAAATAATGTGACAAAAAGATTTTTTTTTTTTTTTGTAAAACAAACCAAACAGGACTATAACTCTCATATGACAAAAATTAATATGATATTTTCATTAATTTTGTTAACAAAAAATGGACAAAAAGTGTTAATATTTACTTACGAAATTGAGAGAGGTCATTTTTTATTTTAAAAATAAATAATTTTTTTTTATGAATGACCCAAAACTAAATAAAAATATTTACTTTTTTCCGTTAATATACTATCACCCCACATCATCATTAATTCCACTCATTTTTATTTTATTCAATTCATATCATCATAATTTTATGTTTGTTGTTATGGTCAATTTTTTTTTATCAAAAATTACATGCAAGCTATTTAAAATGAGTGAAAAAATAGACAACAAAATAAACTTTTTGGGATTAAACTGGGGTTGAATGAATAAAACAAGGGGTGTATGTAGGGATGGCTGGCTTGTTTTTTAATTTGAAATAAATATACTTTTTTCTATTTGATTTAAATCGAATTAATGTTACTCTTTTTAATTAAAAAAATTACAATTAAATTTTTTATTCAAAATTTCATTTTTTTAAATAAAAAACATTGACATGAACGTAAATCACCGCCTTAACTTATTCTCATTTTCATATGAACTATCTGAATGATACCCAAAAAAATTGACATCACGTATTATTAATTATTGGAACTTGAGAAAAATGGTTTGGAGAAACAATATCATATGAATAAAAAGTAATTTCAATTGTTAGGTTATTATCTGGATAGTTCATTGAAAAAAAAAAATCACATCGGTAATTTAACGTTTACGTCATCATTGTCTATTAAAAAAAATGACTGAACTACGAATTAAAAAATTTAGTTACGTACAACTGAATGAATAAAAGCAATGTTGCTCTACTGTAAATTAAATATTGTTATAAGAACAAAATTAGTCGAATTTTGTTTTTTATTATATAAGAGTGAACTTAACAACTGCAATTCTTTATTCAAAATTTCTATACTATGTAAAAAATGTAATAAATAATTTAAATTAAATATTTATTAAGTCAATTAAAACAAATTAATTTTAAATTTAATAAATAAATAAGATAGTATAATGTAAATTTCACACAGAAACAATCATTAATATTTTAATTGATAACATTAAAATAATCTATTTGCATCTTTTTTTCATGACTCCTTTTGTTAAGCCAACTAAGCATTGTCCTGTTGCTATATATAGAAGTGTCCAAGAATACTAATTTAGTGTGTGCGGTCATGAAATGTGGGCCTTATTTATTTTGAATGGTTGATATTGAACCACTTACATGATAAAAGGTAATTGACTAAAAGGAAAAGTGACAAAAAGGGAATTCGATTCATTGGATTCACTGTTTCAATATAATATCGTGTATCACGTACATTAAATATTTCTTGTTTCTTCTTCTCGTGTTATTGCTACCATGTGGCGTTGTGTTCGCGCGAGAGTAGTGACCTATCAGGCAAGGCCAAAGCCTCCTCCTCCTGCAAGCCTACCGCCACCCCTATCTCATCCTCAGCCAGGATTTCATAGTGTGAAGCAGAGGATGTGACAGATCAAACTGTAATTCTTATAATTCCAAGCATGTTTACTTTAGAATTAAATTCTTCCTATTTTATTTTGGATTTTTTATTTTACCTTAAATATTAGTAACCATACCATCATTTTGCTTGTAGTCATTGAAAAAAAAAAGAGAAGAAGAAAACAGAAAAGAAGTCAGAAAAGGGACCAACTCAAGAAGATAATGACTCCTTTTGCATATTTTTTTCATGACTCCTTTTGTTAAGCCAACTAAGCACTGTCATGGTTCTATATATAGATGTATACAAAAATACTAATTTTAGAGTGCGGTCATGAAATGTGGGCCTCGTATATGTTGAATGGTTGATATTGGACCACTTACTTGATAACAAGTAATTGACTAAGAGGAAAAATGACAAAAATTAAGGGGATTGGATTCATTGGATACTAATTTTAGCAGTATCGTGTATCGCATGCCTTAAACATTTATTGTTTCTTCTTCTTGTGTTATTGCTACCATGTGACCTTGTGTTCGCGCGAGAGTGACACTTATCGGGCAAGGCCAAAAGCCTTCTCCTCCTGCAAGCCAACCACCGCCCCTGTCTCATCCTAAACAAGGATTTCATAGTGTGAAGCAGAGGATGGGACAGATCAAACTGTAATTTTTATTATTCCAAGTATGTTTACATAATAATTAAATTCTTCCTGTTTTATTTTACCACTTAAATATAGTAACCATACCATCATTTTGCATATAGTTCAAGGACAAGGAGTTGAGAAAAGATCTGATGAATCACTAAATATAGCTCCACGAAAGTATTGAAGGCTATTAAAAAGGCACTGATAAAAATGTAATCATAAGCTGCAATAAAAATAAGAATGATAAATTTTAACTTCCAGAAGTTAAGTTGTGTTTTAACGCCGATGCCAAAACATTAGAGGATTGCCCTCTTGCGACGAAGTCTTTATATTTGCCTCAAAACCACCACCATCACCTCCTGTCCTCCTCCTCCTCCTCCAATATATATATATATATATATATATATATATATATATATATATATATATATATATATATATATATATATCCTTCAACTTATACAGTTATACCCCTTTCTTTGAGTAATATATATATATATATATCCTTCAACTTATACAGTTATACCCCTTTCTTTGAGTAATTTCACTTGATTCCACCTTCCTTCTTTTTTTTTTGGCATAGCTTAAAAGTATTTGATAGATAGTATTTTAAATGTCTTATCTATGTTTGGTAGAGTGATATTTAAGATACTTGAACCAGGTGTCATATAGCATAATATCTCACATCCAATCCAATCACTTTTAACTTTAGTAAACAAGTGAGGTTTAAGAGCAGCAACAGTAAGGATGAATTTATATTTAGGAATGAATTTCTTAAATATAATAAGTTTAAGAAATTCAAATTTTTAATATCGTGTTCCTTCACTTTTCACTCCAAGAAGATATTGAGGGGGGTGGGAGCGGGGACCAATAGATTTGAAAGAGGGGGGAGGGAGGAATTTCTACGGGTCTGCATGAGATAAGGTTATTCTTGCAGACTCACGTGATTGGGCCACGTGGTGAGACTGGATTTTTTTTAATTTTATTAGATAATTTTTTGAACCGATATATATGATGAATTCTTCTTCTTTTTTTCAAACAAAAATTTTGAGCTAAAATTATTTAAATAATAAGTATAATTTCCTTCAAAACTGGCTATAAAAGCCCCTCAATTGATGATCTTCGGGTCATCCAAAAATAGAAGCAACAATAGGAAATGGCAAGCATGAGTAGCCTCAACCTGAAACATTTCTTGTTTCTTCTTGTGTTACTGGCATCATGTGCTTTGTGTTCAAGCCACGACGGAACAGATGATCAGTTCAGGGCACCAACGACGCCTCCTCCTCCTCCTGCCCGAAATTATGATTATTTTACTCTAGCCTTGCAATGGCCCAACGGTTTTTGCAGTCAGGCACTCGTTACATGCAGACCATCTCCGCCAACGCAACAATATTTTACCGTTCATGGACTTTGGCCGGAGAATATTAAACGACCCTGTACAGCAGATCCGGTGGACAATTCTACCGTAAGTAATTCTTGTATTATTCTAAGCATGTGTTTATATAAATTAATTCTTTCTCATTTGCCTTAAATTAATATAATTATCATACCATCATTTTGATGTGGAAAACATTAACTGTAGCTGGTGGCTTTGGAAAAAGATCTGATGAAGTACTGGCCACGATTGTATAGTGCAAACAATTTTAATTGGAGCATCACATTATGGGAGGAACAGTGGCGCAAGCACGGAAGCTGCTCTAAAGTGGAATTCCCACCCAAAGAGTATTTTGAACGTGGAATTGCTCTTGGAAAAGAATATGGTCAAAAAATATTGGACTATTTGAAAGTTGGAGGTACAAGGCTACACACAATATTTATTTTTCTGTGGTTGATTATTAATTTATTATCATATTATATTTATGATCATTATGGATTTTGGATTTCATGTTTAGGTGTCGAGCCAAATGGTACAACTAACTACAGTTATACAAAGATATCGAAAGCCATTAATAAAGGCATGGGTAAAGATGTAAAAGTAAGCATAAATTGCAATAACAATACGAATGGTAAACGACAACTTCTTGAAGTTCATCTGTGTTTTGATGCCGATGCTAAAACACTGAGGAATTGCATTAAACAACCCCAAAATTGCAATGGGGGATTTATATTTGCCTCAAAACCACCGCCTCGAAGATATCCTTCAACTCACACCCCTTCCCATGGGTAAGTTCACGTTATTCCTCCTTTTACCTTTTTTTTTTTTTTGCATAAGTACACTGGAAATATTTAGTATATCGATCGTCCCCTTTTATGTTCATGAACACCGTGATGTAGTTCAACTCTTTTATTTTGTGATCATGAATTGGCATCACCAACGATAGGTATTGAAGAAGCAGCTGAGTTCTAAGACACCCTCGTCATCTATCCCATAAATAAAGAAGGGAATGAAGTATGTACTGCTATAAATAAATGAATAATAATACCAACACTAGACCTATCTCTTAGGATTTGGTGTGTGGTGTTGGACATTGATGTGTTATATTATATGATGTAACACTGTAATCCTTGTAACTTTTGAGAAAGTATTAATGATGGCAGTTTCATTTCCAACCAAGAGTAAGATGTGTTATATATATATATATATATATATATATATATATAAGCTTCTTTCTTGTCTCTCACCATAATTTGTAGGAATACACTAAGGCTCCATTTTTTAATTTGCTAGAAAAAATTTTCTTCCTAACCTAAAAATTTTAGAAAAAAAAAAATTCTCAAAGAAGCATTTTTCATCAATCTAATTTTTTTCAAAAATATTTTTAATTTTTTACTTCAATTCACTGCTATTATCTTACTACAGCCATCATCACTAATCATGGACCAGTGACACCATTGTTGTTCACTATTGATGAGTTTAGGCCCAAATAAGAATTTGAAAGACATTTTGAAGTTCAACTCGAACTCAGATCCAAATTTTTTTATGAAAATAAAATTTCTTTTCAACAAATTGAGTCTAAGTCTAGCTCATACCTAAAAATTTTTATTTGGGTTAAAATAAGAATATTAAAAATGCGCCGGGGCACATAAATTTCCATTTAAATTGAACTTGAATATATAAATAAGAATTTTAAAAATAAATCAAGTTTAATCTATGCGTCGGACTCTAATATTTTTAGTTCATTTAAAATAAAATTTTAAAATAAAATTAAGCTCAAAAATTTTTATTTAAGTCGGAGTTCACTTTAAATAAAAATTTAAAAATTAAAAGCTAGACTTAAACTTATAATTGAACTACAACATTTAGATTTGTCCTTAAACAAGAATTTTGAAAATGAACTAAACTTGAATCTAAACACAACGAAATATTTAATTTGATCATGCTCAGACCCAAATATTACCCACTTTGCCATCCTCCGTTTGTAATTTTACAACAGAAAATTTTTCAAAATTTTTTTTTAATGAAACAAACAAAAGCCAATTTTGTTTCGAGATTTTCTTTTAAGAAATTTTTTTAAAAGATTTTAATTTTCCATTAAAAACAAACAGAATGTAAAATATAGTTACAATTGCATAATTAATTTAAAATAACTTTAATTATTCATGAGAAGAGGAGGAAAAAATAAGATAAATCACTGTTTTATATAATTTTAACAATATTAATGTCAATTAGAATCGAACGTAGATTAAGAATCATATGTATGTTATCCCTTTTATTCTAACCAAAAATGAATATTATCTCATCGATCATAATTCTAATCTTGAAAAATAGAAGATGGAAACTTATTCCCCTTGTATTAGTAATTAGGACAGATAAGTGACTTAAAATAAAAGGCATGTGATCACGACCTTTAATCTCTCTCTCTTTTCTTTTTTTTACAACCATCCTCTAAAAAAGGTGGTCTGCCAGTGGAAATAGACCTTCTTTTGACAAAGATGGGTGTGATGGGTGAGTTATAATGTAATACCTGTAAAATTTAACGAAAATTTTAATTAAAGAAAATTTAGAATAAAAAAGAGAATTTTAACAATAGAGATAAGAACCGTAGAAAATATGAATATTTATTACATGGATTAAAGAATTACAAAAGAAATATGAGAATTTATATTTTGGCGCGCTATTAGCAAAAATATTTTTATTTATGTAGAAATAATTATAATTTGTTAAAAGTAAGTAGACTTTTAAGTAAAATAAGTATTGTATTGTTTAAAATAATTATACCGGCCTCTATTGAATTTTTATGGTAATTTTAGAAATATTCTTTCTTTTAATATGAATAAAGATATTTGTTTTGAAATTTGTTTTATTATGATTTTTATCAAGAAAAATCATGATTTAAGAGTTTAACTAAATGTTTATGAAAAAGGAAATTTTTAGAAATTTTTGGAATATTTTTTGATGAAAAATGAAATTTATATGAATTTTTATAAAAAAAAATCTTATTATTAATTATTTAATAATTATTATTCTATTAAAAAAAAACAGCAGCAGAATGTTAAATTGAAACGGGGGCAACGAAATATCAAAAAGGAAAAGAAAACGGAAAGATGCATAGTAATGAATAGTGAGTGAATAGTGATATCAAAATTTATCTTTCGATTTGAAGTGTTTAAGGGCTTCCGATAGTAAAACTGAAAGTGTTATTAGATTCAGGACGAAGAGTACTTCAGTTTTGACCGATCAGTTTTTCAAATCAATCGTTGAATCGCCGTAGATCTGAAGTAGAAAATCTCGGTAAAAGGTAAGTTCTGAAAAACCTTACTTAGAGATCTCAAATTAGAAATCTGACACCGTAGATGGGTTCAGAAGCTTGATAAACATTAGAATATGTAATTTTTTCGGTCATTTGGTAACTTTTTATGTGGCGGTAAATGATAATTTCTGGCATGAATAGTGGCGGATGAATAGTGATTCCGGAAATGAATAGTGACGGTAAATAGTGTTTTCGACGGTGAACAGTACCCCGAGCTCATTTAAGGTTTTTGGACCCTCCGGACATGTTTTTGAAGCTTATTTGGTCAAATTCAGACTAGAAACGAAGATTTTAGGGCTGTCCAATCTAGAGCCCTTACTTGTGAGTAGATGATTCTTCCTATGACTTGTCTATACTCTTCTTGATACTTGAATATGTATATGATTATGTTTATGAGATATACACACTGTGATATGTTTCTGAAATGCATTAAAACGATTTGATATGCTTACATTTTGAAATACAGTTCAAGAAGAGTATAGTTTTGAAAATGGATTTATGAACTCATGGTGTATATGATTTCACATGTATTTCTCATTAAATGATAAAGTGAATATTTATACACGTGACATTGATTTATAGAGATATATGATTGCCTAGAGAAAGGGCATATATATGTGATAAACCTTGAATGGGTAATTTATAACAGATGAATTTTGAAATACATTGAACATGTGATTTTTACATGTATTTTGCATTACATGTCAAAGAAAGTATGTTATACATGTGACATTGATTTTACAGTGATATGTTTGCCTTGGATATGGGCATGTATACATGTTTCCCCTGAATGGGAAGTTTTGACATATGAGTATTTTGAGACTGAAAGTCTATATTATATTGAGAATTTATACTGGATTATATGGCATATGTGCATATGGTATTTTCTGTGGAGGAATCCTATTGGAAACACTGTCTGCTAATAGCAGGTGATGTTAGCCTTGGTGCGAACCTTGATTGCCTCAGCTAGCAGGGGAGGTGGTGCTAACCTCGTGTGAGGGCAAACACACGGGATATTATATGTGAAGGAGAGCGGAATGCCTCCTATATATGGGCGAGATGCCAGTTATATGAGACGTTATTTTGCCTTCCCTTACTGTGTGCTTGGGAAAGACCCATACAGAGTCCCTTCGGGTGTCCTCTTGAATGGTAGTAGGGCAAACCTCAGCGGGGTGCTGAGTTTAGGCAAATCCTATACCACCAAAGTACGAAAGGGGTCAAACTTTGGTATGGTGGTTCTGATATGGGATCCTCCGAATATTTTATGAGAAATGTTTTGATGCATAGCATAATTTGATTAATGATTTTACAGTATTGAATATGATTTTGAACTTGACATGAGTATTGTGTATACAGTACCGCTTATGGTTTGAAAGACCTGATTATGATTTTTGAATAGAGAATATTTAAAAATGCGGGTCCCATGTGGATGTACTTCTGAAATGTAATTTTTGATAACATAAATTTTATTATATGAGTACATCCATATGTTGACCTAAGAGGTCATAGGAGGTATTATCTACTCACTGAGTTGTAAAACTCACTACACGATGTGGATTTATTTTTCAGATAAAGACAGAGTTTGGTCCCACAGCCACGTGATCGACTAGAGGTCGTAGTTCAGTGGTGAGCCTACATTGTTTCTAGGCTCTCAATGTTTTATATTTGTAAAATATTTGTACTCTAGAGTTGTTCTGAATGTCACAGGCAGGATCCTTGCTTCTACTGTTACTCTGGTGTTTATAGACGTAAACTGTATATTGTATATGTGTATGGGAACTTATATGTATTGATTTATATGATTAAGAATGTCATTATGTACATTTATGGAAAATATATGTGTATGGTATATGGATTTCACGTGCCCTAAAATTAGGGTCGTGACATATAAAGTCTTTATGGTCCAAAAAAAGAGAGAGCATATTTACAAGGCTGGCCGAGTTTTTTGGGTGAAAACTTTACTAATTGTATTTTAGTCATGTGTACACTCCACATGAAACACCTAGTCATAACTCAAACCATCTATTCCTCTTTTTTTTTTTTACTTTTAGTATTTTAGTATTTGGGTGTGACGTACTGGCCACGATTGTTTAGTGCAAAAAACATTGAATCAGTTACCTTGATTAACATAGCCGATAGCACATTAGCAAAATGATAAAAATGTAAGAAGAAATAGGATCTCCCTAACAAATAATTCTTTGTGGTATAAACCTTTCAAAAGTATTACCATTAACCACCATTCTATATGAAACAATCGTTACACATTGCATGATAAGTTGAATCCATGATGTTGGAAAATTCATTTTCATCAGGACAATATGAATGAAATTTCAAGATACTCTATCATAAGTTTTATGTATGTCTATCTTGAGTGCGCACCAATGAGCTTTTTTTGGAAATTATGTATGTAACTCATAGTTTCAACAACAAGTATGATATCAAAAATCAATATATCTTTAGTAAAATTAATTTGATATAAAAATCATATAATTCATTATGAGTTTTGGATGATTTATTACCATCATTCTGGCGATGATTTCAATAGCCACATTGTAAAGGATAATTGGCTTGAAGTCATTGCAAGTTTGAGGAGAGGAACATTTGAGAATCAGACATATAGATTTTTGATTGAGTTCCTTGAGAAGGAAGCCATTGTTGAAGAACGCCAAAACTACGTTGCAGACATCATTTTGAACAATAGGCCAAAACTCTTAAAAAAACAAAGCATGTAGTCCATCTAGATCAAGGTCTTTGACTACAAGAAATTTAATTTTTCGTGGCGACTTTTCAGTGGCGACTTTTAAATTCGTCACTAAATGCTACTTTCAGTGGCGACATTTAGGGTCGCCACTGAAAGTTATACTTTTAGTGGCGACACAATAATGTCGCCACAAAAACTCATCTTTTTAGTGGCGACTTGAATAATGTCGCCACTAAAGAAGGGGGTAAAAACTGATTTATAATTTTTTTCGGCAAAAAATACACTTTCAATGGCGACATTTGTTGTCGCCACTAAATCCCGGATTCAGTGGCGACTATTTGTCGCCATCGAAAAGGTTTTGGTGGCGACTTGTAACGTCGCCATTGAATCTCTTGGCTTCAGTGGCGCCTCATTGTCGCCCCGAAAAGGGTTTTAGTGGCGATTTAAACTAAATCGCCACCAAAAGGTTACTTTCAGTGGCGACATATGAAGTTGCCACGGAATCTTGGCTTCAGTGGCGACAAATAATCGCCACTGAAAGGTTTTAGTGGCGATTTAAAATAAATCGCCACTGAAAGGTAAAATTAATTTTTTTAAAAAAATTTATCTTTAATTTATTTTTAATATATGCATAAAATTTAAATTTTTTATATAAATTATATAAAAATTTATATTTTTTAAAAGATTGTTTTGTTGTGATTGTTAAAAGAAATTTGATTAATATAGAGAAAAATTTAATATAATTATATATTTATTTCAACTATATAAATTTTTATTTATACTAAGTAAGAAAAGATGTGAAATACACATTGTTGTCACGTTCTATTTTTTTTTGTTAATTTAATTTATTTTAATAACAAAGGGTTTGTTTCAATTTTAATTAATCATCAAAAAATTTCAAAATTTAAAAATTTTAGGTTAAAAGATCATTTTGTTATTTTAATCAATTAAAAATATATTTTGAATTTAATTTTGTTGAAGTTTAATTTTTAAACATATTACTTAAAAAATTATTTTCCTTGTATAAATAATTGTGCATTAACTATATTAATAGAAATTGAATAAATTTTTGTAACTAATTAAAATAAAATTTTAACTAAACTTTAGCGTTGCTTTAATTATAAATTTTTTTTAAATATTTATAAATAAAATAAATTTGAAGACATTTTTTAATTTAATTAATTCTTAAAAGATTAAATTGATGAAGGTAAATTTTAAAAAATAAAGTTGAATATATATATATATATATATATATATATATATATATGAAATATGCAAAACCTGATTATCCATTAATATATTTTAAGAATATATTTCATTTTTTTCTTTAATAATTAAAATAATTTAAAATAGTTCATGTATTAAATACAAGATATCAATTGTCATGAAAAGATGGCAATATTTTCTCGTAAAATTTTTATTAAAAATTCTAATAGATAATACCACTAGCGCAGCCTTAATAGAAATTGTTGTTGCTCATTCTAAAATTTCAACTATGATTTCTAAATCTTCTTTTGTAAAAAATGATTGTGTAAAACTTAAAGGCATGGTATAAAGGACAACATATAAGAAATGTAAAGAAGGAATATAATGTGTTATGTACAAAAGTACATACATGTAAAAAAGTTGCTAGGAATAATATATGAACATTCTACTAACATAACTTGTTAAATATGATAAGCCACTTTTACATATAGAGTATGTTTGACAAGTCAAATAAGCTAACTTATAGCGTATTTGACTAACTTATAAGTTTATTTTACCAAATTAGAGGTGTTTGGTAAACAAACTTATTTAAATAGTTTATAGCGTATTATCATACGCTACTTTAAGTAGCGTATAGCTTTTAGCTGATAACTTTTATAATTTTATTCATTTTTTATCCTTATTATTTTATTCAAATTTCAACACTATTCTACTCATAAGATGTCACTGTTTTTACTATGTTTAAACAACATTCAAATTATATACCCTATGATGAACTTCCATATATTATTGATAGTGACACAAAAAATAAAAATTTAGAGACATCTATTAAGATAAAAGAGATTTGTAACAATATTACTAATTTATTGTGGGATACTATATAATATGTTTATTTTGTAATTTTTGGGATTACATAATGAAGTGTAATTACTAATAAAAAATGATTAATTTTATATAAGTATATCATTTTATGTTATTTTACATTTATCAACTAATTCAATAGATAATTTTACCAAACACTTGTAATTCAATAAATTAATTTATCAGCTTTCAGCTAACTTTTAAACTTTCAGCTAACTAGTCATTTATTTTTATTTTTGTTTTTTTCTTTGAGTTTCTTCTAATTTTCGTTTTAAGTCGCATACCAACCTCGTACAAGAAAAAAACAAGTTAAAATCAAATAAATTTATTTTGATTATACAAGATCATGTCTTCAATCTCTAGAAAAATGTAAAAGAAATGTAATAAAAAATGTTATAAAATGATAGAATTATGAACTTAAGATCATCTCATATATATATATATATATATATATATATATATATATATATATATATATATATATAGGATGTAATAGAATTGGAGAAATTTAAACAGTAATTTGCTTGGTACTCAATGTCAAGCCCATTGCCAATTTCACATAATATATACTATGGAACAATTAAAATAATCGTAACTAAGATAAAAATAAAATGTATAATAAATCAATCATCTTTACACTATATCTCCAAAAAAAAAAATTGGAATATGTCCTTACACTATAATTTTAAATTATTTATTGGAAATTTTAATTTTTAAAAATATATTTAAAATGAATTTAAAAATAAAAAATTCAAAATTTAGCAAAAATAAAGTGTTTTAGAACAGAGCACCCTCTAAGTACAATTTTCACTCCTCAAATATCTTTCAATAAATTTGATAGTTATAATGCGCTTAGTGTTAATAGATTATTGTGTAGAACACACAATAATTTTAAAAAAATTTTATTAAATTACCATCAGACATCGGAGATAATGAATGTCTACTCAATACCTTACTCACCAATATAATCTTATTGTTTTATAAATATTAAGTGGGGCCAAACACAGTGTATCAGTTATTTTAAAAAAAAATCTAAAAGAAAATTATAAAATACATACAAATAAGTGAAAGTAGTAAACATATTATTATTCAATATTTATAAACTTATGATTTAAAGTATAAATAAATAAAAATTTTGTGATTGAAATATTTTTGTAATATAAATAGTCAAAATTTACTAAAAATATTTTTAGAGATAAATAATTTTAATACTTCGAATCAAATTAATCGTAATATAGAAAATAAAAAAAATTGTTGTGTAATAAAAAAATTATTATTTTATTATTACATTAACTGAGTGCTTCCATTTATCATATGAATAATGAATCTATCTATTTTGTATATATATGGTCAATATTGGTAAATAATTTTTATGATTTTAATTTTTTTATACACTAAATAATAACTTTTTTATATACAAAAAAAAGAATAATTAATTTTTTAAACTTTTTAACTTTTTTTTTTTAAATTGAAGTACTGTTGGTTTATAATTTTCATTAGAATATAATTATAGAATACATTATGTTAAATTAGTTAATTAATTGTGTTAGCAATAACTTAGTTAATTAATTATGTTAGCGCTATATATATATATATATATATGTTAAACTGTATATATTTAATTATTTATTAATATATAAATTAAATTATTATTTACTTATTTAATTATATATACATAGAGTCATGTAAAGTAGTTAGAATTTTTATTAGCTTCCCTTCAATTTTTTTTTCTCTTTAAGCTATAAAAACTTATTTTCATATTTTTCAATCTAAGTATTAACTTCACGTGAAAAATACTTTTCAGATGGGACAAATCATATATATATATATATATATGGGACAAATTATATATATGTTAAAATATATATATTTAATTTTATTTATTTATTTATTTAATTATATATAAATAGAGTCCCGTAATCCAAAAATTTATTCGTTTCTCTCAACTTTTCCAACGGCAAAAATTGTGCATTTTTATGTTGTGCAGCAAACTGAAAATGTCTGACTTGATGGGACAAATGAAGCTAACTACTACAATTAGACTAAGCATAACAACAGATACATGAATTCTCTTTCTCTGCAGCAAAGTTCCCTCCTTTCCCCAATGTCACTATTTTCCCAATCCTTCATGTTTCTTAAATTAAACCCCTAACGTCACTTGACTGAGACAACTTTTCCAAAAAATTTCTTCTCCTCATTAACGAGTCATCAGAGCTTAACACAAGCAGCTTTTCTGAGCTTCTCTATTTTCTTCTTGTAATTTTTCACTTGTGGACATTTGCAATAGGGCCAACTGAATGCAAATTAATTACAATAAATAAATTAGCATGGATGCAAATTATTATTCTATCTATTAGCTAAGTCAAAAAACTATAATAAAATAATAACCTATTTAGCATGATATTTATTTTCAATCAATAAATTACAATAAATTATCAATCTCTCAACTGAATGCTAGATAAAGGCAATATTATTAATCGATGATCAAAGGCCATAAATATCCATTTTACTTTTATAGAACACAAAGTGTCAACTTTAGGGAAAGCCATTGTGCGCAAGAGCTTATCACAAGTCACAATAAGATTTTAAAATATAATTAGTTTAAAATAATTTTATCTTAAAATTTTTGTTGAAAAAATTTAAAAATTTGTCAAAAAATCAAAAGTGGGAATAGTTTTTAGAAGATAATAATTTTTTAGATAAATTATTTTAAAAAATAAAATATGGGAATAATTTGTTGAAAAAATAAAATAATCTATTGAATAAAATAAAATAGAACGCAGCTGTACTTCAAATAATATTGGGGAAATAATTGCATTTGAAATCTTTCTAAATATTAAAAGTGTTGATAAAATGAGATTAATTCTTGTCAACATAGAATTGATTCCCTTAAAATGTATTTTAAAAAATAAATTTTAAATATATTAAATCAATATAAAATAATATATATTTAATATATTATGAGATTTAATTTGGAGTTTAGTTCAGAGATATCTTAACTATTACATAAGAAAAAAAATTCTTTTTAAATAAAAAAAATAAAATAAATGAAATAGAGTGTAAATTTGAATCTTTTTATTGTAATTTTAATAAATATTAAAAAAAAACAAATGATAATTTGTTATATGTGTTGTATAGATAAGTGAAAGATTTTATATTTTTATTTTTATTTTTTAAAAAAAATTCTACAAGAAGTAGAATTCCTAAAAGAAAAACAAATTAAAATTTGTAGCTACACAAAAAATAAAAACTGATGCATTGATCCAACGGCTACAAGGACGAGCTCCTTCTGCAAGGATGTGACCAGGATTTGACCCAACGGCTCTCTCTGTCCAAAAATAAAAGCTGACCTCCTTCTGCTTTTCCATTTCTCACAAAATTTTGGTGACTAAGTAAAATAAACTGAGCTGATTTTGCCAAATTGTGTCCCGCACCCAAACGAAAAACAGAGCGGGGTTCTTCTTTGATTTCTTGCGCTCAACTCACTCCATGCCATTTTCGGTTCTTCGCGAGTGAAAGGTGCTCTAATCTACAGCTTCGTGGGTGACAATATTGCTGGAGATTTCATCTTGAAGCGTCCAAGGTAGATTGATTAGTTTAGGGGTTTTGAACCTTCGTTTTTGGTTTTCTCGATTGCTCGATTTCTCCTTCGTTTTTTACCTTCTATTTAATTAGTTTGGGGGTTTTGAAATTTCGGTTGGGGGATTGATGTTGTTGGTTTTCTTGTTCTGCATTTGGTTTTCTTGTTGGAGATTTCGTTTTTTACCTTCTATTTAATCAGTTTGGGGGTTTTGAAATTTCGGTTGGGGGATTGATGTTGTTGGTTTTCTTGTTCTTCTTTTGGTTTTCTTGCTAGAGATTTCGTTTTTTACCTTCTGTTCTCGATTGCTCGATTGCTCCTTCGTATTATACTACTGTTAATGTTGCTTATTTCCATCCCATAAGTAAAATGATCAAGAAGCATTAAGGTGCTAATTGTTGCTGAGTTTGATTTCAGATCTTTGTAGTGATAATCTATTTTTTCCCTCAATCTTTTCCATGTTTGATTTTCCTGGAGTAAATATACTTGTCCTAAAATAGTAGCTTTTTCTGGTCAGAACATACTTGGCATTGTCATTGAGCTTGCAGTAGTGGGAATGGGATTATCTTGGAACTATGTGGTAAAGAAATTACAATTGTATGTTGGTAGTTTTCTGGTCAGAACATACTTGGCATTCGTAATGGGAATGAGAAATTACATGGAAGTTTTCTCTTGAAGTAAAAATATAATGATGTCTAACTTCTCCGATGAAGTCTTTAGTAACAATATATATGATAATCATGTCTGTAGCCTAAAATAGATATGTTAGGATGTCTAGGTTTATGTTGCCTGATTTGTATGTATCTCTTTAAACTCTACTCTATTTCTTAATCAAAAAAAGAAAGAAAAAAAGATATAAACATTACCTGAGCTCGATGGCCATGTTGATTGTATCCTCTATCACTTATTTCCTATGTAATACACGACAATTAAGAACATTATTACTGTTCCGACATTAGGAAATTGCGTACCCACCATATACCACTAGCAGTTGTTTTATTGAAGTGTTCAACATCTTAACAGGATGAATTTTTCCGTGGTAAGATGCATCTTGAAATTTTTATTTTAATAATTATTAGTTAAATAATAATTAATTAATTAAAGTAAAAATCTTGAGATGCATCTAATAGTTAGAAAGCTTATGAAAGATGTACTTCTCCATTGAGTTATCCCTATTAAGCGCTTCACTTATAGCTGACTTCCATTTTCAACTTGAAGTTCTCTTTAATAAGAAACGATAATTCTACAATTTCTATAATAAGAAACTGCTTGGAGCTATCAAATTTTCTCTTCACAACTATCTTCCCATACGTGCTTGTTCCCTTCATAGTGCTCAACTCTTTCTTTTTTGAATTCTCACTGTTCAAATTAGGTATCCCCAAGAAGGTTATTTTATCTATGATCCACCCTTCGTCCAGAGCTAATCACCCATTTGTGACCTCAGTTGCAACAAAAATGATGTTGTAATTAAAAGCCCCATAAAATCTTATCAACGTCCGCTGTTCTTTCCCTCTCCCCATGTCAAGTGCCTTCCCATCATCCAAATATACTTGTTTGAAACTGTTTCTGCTGCTACTAACAACAACCACAAGTTAGAATGATGTCTTCTGTTGTCATTACTTCTCCTTGCAAAGCCAAGATATTACCTTCCTGAACATGTATTTTTGTCTGATCAAGTGATGCATCAAGCCTTACAATCTTTTTTGTTTTCACATTCATTGAGTTTGAGAAATTAAAGAGGTCAAAACAGATTCCTACAAGAAAATACGTATCAACAACCATTGCTCTTAACTTCATTACAGGTGACATCATCACCCCTTTACCAAGTAGAAACTATGAGTTTATTTTGTAAGTTGTGACATCCTCAGGGAATGACAAGAAAAAAGGGTCGTGCAATAGGTATCCCTGTTACATATGCTTCATAAATTAATGTGTAAAAGTAAGGGAGAAGACGATATTGAAGCTCAATACTTACTTTTTTGGCTGCGACAGCAACTAAATCACAAAGATAGAGCTCTTGATGACTAGAACCTATAGCTAAATGATCACTTGCAAAAGGGAAAAATGTGCCTAATTGCATTAAGGTAAAATAAGTGAATTAATTGATATGTAGTTTGTAATATAAAGTGGATATAAAGTCTCACCTTAGAAAGTTCAAAGTATCTCATAGCTTTTATGAAATAAAATAGTTTTATTTTTAACATACTTGGCATTGTCATTGAACTTGCAGTAGTGGGAATGGGATTATCTTGGAACTATGTGGTAAAGAAATTACAATTGTATGTTGGTAGTTTTCTGGTCAGAACATACTTGGCATTCGTAATGGGAATGAGAAATTACATGACAGTTTTCTCTTGAAGTAAAAATATAATGATGTGGGTGTAACTATATTGTGTTGCTTGTCTAAGTTTTACAATTGTATGTTGGTTTAACTTATTCCCTGTCCATTCTGCAGATTTTATTAGTTTTGCCAGGAGCTCTGTTAGAGAAGCAAATAGTTGTTGCTTGTTGTAACTTGGTATGTTTTTCTTTTCTTTTTTTTCCCCTTGTCTTAAGTTAATAAAAGTATTGTAAATATGAATAATATACCCTTTTTAATTGTTTTTTTACTGTCAATGTTATCTGAACTGTTGAATAATGTTCCTCTTTGATAGCTAATGTACTAATCTGGGCTTGTAAAATGCTTAACAAACTATGTGACTTCTGTATATTATATTGGACAAAAAATAGAATTAGCAGGCAAAATCTAAATGTATATTATAAAGAAAGCTATTGATGTTGAAAATATTTTCGTCTCATAAATATTTTCTCTTTTAGAATAAGGACCCAAATATCAATCACATTATATTTCATTTAGTTTCTGTATAAATGTAAATCTAATCATGTGTTAATTTTTAAACTTTGTTAATCTTATATAAATATTTGTCAATTTAAATTTTAAGCAAAAAAAATTATAAAGAAATTTTATCAGAGTATAGTGTAGTTTTGAGTTCTTTAACAACTTGAATGAATTTGTTCAACAACGTGAATATAGAGAAAGTGAGAAAAAATTTAAAAGCTTCTTAACCAAAGAGTATGTAATTTTACTTTCCAACACTGATTTATTCCAACACTGATTTACTTTCCAACACTGATTCTCTTCCTCTAATTAGGTTTATTATATAGCTGTTGATACTTGATACCTGGCTGATGTGATAAGTGTTAGACACAATGGTGACTAAAAGCCAACTTTGTCTCCCTACAAAATGGTGAAAATAATATTAGTAATCAAATTAAAGAAAAACAGGATCCTTTTGGTTTTGAGAGGATAATGTTTAGCCTATGATTAAGGTATTGTACTGAGATTGGACCACCTCTGTGTCCTTATATATATCCCAAAATGCAACCTCAAGAAGAAAGAAACCTTGACAGCACCCAAAACATGATACTCTATAATCCAGTTTTGCTGCCCTTGCAGAAGGCCCCTTATAGGACACCATGTATCCTTCTTATTCTCATATCATCATCATCTCTACCAATTCTCTGATTATTTCTGTGATTGGTGGTATTCAATTTTTCTTCTCTTCAACTTCAAAAGAATTAACTTTAATTTGCTAGTATAATTTGAAGGAGTAGGAAAGTTTATATAATCAGTAAGGATAACCTATAATTTATTATCCTATGATTGACAATTAGTTTGTAGATCTCTAGGTGGTTTAAAGTGTGTCATGGGCAAATATTTCACTTCTTTGAGTAGCTCTAAGTAGATATCCTTCTACTAATTTCTGCAGACAACAATATATGAATCAGATGATTAAGTAAAAATTATGTTGAATCTCGGTTTACATAACATAGGGCATAACAACAGCCTAATGCTATTTTGATCAGTAAGAGAATTAATTTAAAAAACATTTTGAGGATAAGTTTGTATTAAACTTGGTATAAGCCAAATGAATACAAGATGTTTAACCAAAAATAGGATTTCCCATCATAACTCCAGCAGCTTAATTCATGTTATATTATGTAAAAGACTTGTGACCCATAGTTTTCAACTGGAGGGAAAAAAAGCATATAACCCATCTAGATAAATTTGGAGAAAGGAATGGAATTAAGATACTAAAATGCTTAGTGAGTTTGAGAAGTTGAAAAATGCAAGTAACAAAATTCTCATAATAACCTTGAAACATGAGAAAACCCATGCCCAAATGAAGTGAATGAGATTCAACATGAGAAATCCCAGGACATTTGATACAGTTCAATTCATCTTCCTCATCTTTCCCAATTTAAGCCAACATGATCTCTCGAAAATTCTTATAAATCTGATTACATGACTTGAAACACAAGGTTTACTAATACTGAAGATGTTAGATGGAGAAAAAAAATGAAGATTCAGGTTTTAAATAACAGTGTAGGAGGAAAAACGTACTACTTTGAATAATTTTCTTCTGTAAAGTAATCAGGAGTTCTATTAACAAAATTTCCAACATGTCCTTTTTCTCTTTCCCTGCCTTCAAGATAAGAACAAAACAATTATTCAAAATAAAAGTATATTCTGACCCACTTAATCAGTTCCCCATTTTTAGAGCTTAACTCATTAGGAATTCTAGTTCACAATATTCATTATCAGCAGAAAACATACCTAAACTAGTTAAGTGACTTCAGCCTTCAAAGAAGCATTCGTTGGGAATCTCGAGGCCAAGGATAAAGCAATCCTAGGATCGACGGAGAAGGCAGTCCTAGCATATTCTATCCATTTATATGAGCTAATCTTGAGTCGCAAATTACTTTCCCTAAAATTATACACCAGGTACAACCATACAAGGAAGCTCACGAAAAGAATGATACAATAAATTCATTTTTACAATAGCTAAAATGGTGTATATACTTTGTGTTGCAAATTCAGTAGAATTAACACAAATGACATGTTGCAAATTCAAAGACATGATATAGCTTTGTCTCCTAAACCAATGGTCCTCCCAAAACCTCAACCAATTACCAATGCCAACATGATGAGAAAAATGAGTAAACGGAATGAAATACCTCAGAAATGAACTTTCAAGGGCTTGCATGTGTAGCACCAATCCCAGAATTAGCATCATATCCATTTTGAGCTACACTTCTCCTTTGTTTTCAGCTTTCCTGATGCTATGAAAGTTAACATTAATATGATTTGTCCAAATACATTGTTCACTCTCTATTTCAATTGCTCACTTCCACTTCAATCAATTTTGTAGGAAATATTATGGATAAAAGTTGGTTGAATGTTGGAAATAGAGTTGATCGAAGATATATACAAGGGGTGGATAATTTTCTTGAGTGGGCATACAGTAAGTTAAGAGCTGGTAGCAAACTTAGGTGCCCATGCAAAAAATGTAGAAACACATTATTCAAAGTGAGACACGAAGTGTGGTTTGACTTGTTGCAAAATGGTTTTTGGCAGTTTTACAAGGTGTGGGATCTTCACGGAGAACCCTTAGTGACGACTTCAACTCTCCCTCATGATAATAATGTTGAAGAGGATGATATAACTGAAATGATACACGATGCATATGGAGTTGCTAACACAGAGGATATGAATACTCTTGTAGAAAATAACGAAGAGCCAAATTTGCAAGCAAAGAAGTTTTACCAATTATTGGAAGATGTCGAAACAAGTCTATATCCAAATTGTGATAAAGTGTCAAAGTTTTCATTTATTGTTAGACTACTTAATCTGAAGTGTCTTAATCACTGGAGCGATAAATCTGTAGACATGTTGTTGGATTTATTTAAAGAAGTATTGCCAGCTGGGGCTCAAATACCAAATTCTTACTATGAGGCCAAGAAAATAATTCAAGACTTAGGGTTAGACTACACCAAAATAGATGCATGTAAAAACGATTGTATTCTTTATAGGAAAGAATATGCTAATGCACAATCGTGCCCTAAGTGCAATTTGTCCAGATGGAAATTAAACGGGCAGAAAGGTAAGAAACAAGCACACAAAATGTTGCGATATTTTCCAATAAAACCTAGATTGCAAAGATTGTATATGGCAAGACACACTGCTAGAGATATGAGGTGGCATAAAGATAAACGTGTTAATGACTGTGTATTAAGACATCTAGCTGACTCCATTGCTTGGAAATCCTTCGATGAGAAATATCCTAGTTTCTCAGTTGATCCTAGAAATGTTAGGATGGGTTTAGGAAGTGACAGTTTTCAACCATATGGAAACATGAGTGCCAACCATAGTATCTGGCCAGTTATTCTTGTACCATACAACTTGGCCCCTTGGAAATGCATGAAACAGCCATACTTCATGATGAAACTTCTTATTCCAGGCTCTAAGTCTCCAGGAGATGATATAGATGTCTATTTAGAACCAATGATTGAGGAGTTAAAAGAATTATGGGAGGTAGGGGCAGAGACATATGATGCTCATTCACAATCAAATTTCAGTATGCAGGTGGCTATCATGTGGACAATAAATGATTTTTCCGCATATAGCAATCTTTCTGGGTGATCAACCAAAGGGAAGTTGGCATGTCCTTGTTGCCACAAATATACTCATTCTATATCATTGAGAAGCAAATTATGCAATATGGGCCATCGTCGTTTCTTGTCAGCCAATCATCCATGGCGTCGAAATAAAAGGGCCTTTGATGGTAAAGTGGAGAATAAAGTCGCACCTACATATCTGACAGGTGAAGAAGCACTTGAACAATTAGAACTCTTATCAAATGTAACATTTGGGAAAGGTCAAAAGCGAATGCGCAGCCAATCTAGTGTTGCTTACAATTGGAAGAAGAAGAGCATTTTCTTTCAATTGCCTTATTGGAAAACACATTTGCTTCGACATAATCTCGATGTCATGCACATTGAGAGAAACATTTCGGATAATATTTTGTCTACGGTAATGGGAATGGCTGGAAAGACGAAGGATACAGTGAAGAGTCGATATGATTTAGTGGACTTGAGAATAAGGCCCGGCTTGCATCCTATTGATAATGAAAACAAAATTTTGCTACCGGCGGCATCTTATGTGCTATCACCACAGGAAAAGTTAAAAGTGTGTAAATTTTTGGCCCAATTAAAGGTTCTCGATGCATTTTCATCAAATATTTCGAGGTGTGTCAATGTCGAAGAGAAAAAGATATTTGGATTGAAGTGTCATGATCATCATATATTATTGCAAGAACTATTTCTAGTTGCAATACGTGGGTTGTTGCCTAAGGAGGTGAGTGATCCTATAATAGAGTTGGCACAATTTTTCAAGATTCTTTGCTCAAAGTGTTTAACAATGGAAGATTTGAATTCCATAGAAAAACAAATTGCCATAACCTTGTGCAAACTAGAAACTGTGTTCCCTCTAGCATTCTTCGATGTCATGGTTCATCTACCAGTTCATTTGGCAAGAGAGTCAAGGATTGCTGGACCTGTTTAATACCGATGGATGTGTCCAATTGAAAGGTAACAATGTGACATATACTTGGGCTTTCATTTGTTAGTAGATAACACAGTTATTTCAATTCACATTTACAGGTATCTACATACATTAAAATCATATGTTCGTAATAAAGCTCATCCCGAAGGCTCAATCGCTGAAGGCTATTTAGCAGATGAAAGTCTCACGTTTTGCTCAAGATATTTGAGCAATATCCCAATAAAGTTTAATAAAACTCCAAGGAATGATGATGAGAACATGACAGCTTATGGGGAGTCAATATTTGACCAGAGTGGGCAACCGAGAGGTGCTGCCAAATCGATTACTTTACCTAATAAAGAATTTGATCAAGCCTGTCTATACGTACTACAAAATTGCGAAAAAGTTTGGCCATTCATAGAGTAAGTATACAATATTTTACTAGCAATTAAATTGTTACTAGATTAAACTCATTTGATGAAATGATGTGTTGTAGAGAGCACAAAAATGAGCTTCAAGCACGTGTATCAAATGTTGATTCAAGACACATCTCAGAGTTTCCTCAATGGTTTAATCATCAAGTAAGTGTCTTTCAATTACGCCTACAATGCAATATGTTATAAGTTGTGTCATAACCTCTAGATGTTTTATAATTTTCAATAGGTTATGAAGCCAGATTCACAGTGGCGAGGAGACAATGAGCTTGTTAGCTTAGCTATAGGTCCTCAAAGAGTTGTATGTAGGTACACAACATTCCTGATAAATGGATTTAGGTTCCATACAAAAGATCGAGAATCTCAAAGAAAAACTCAAAATAGTGGAGTTTTAGTGAAGGGGGATGATTCAAATCCTGAGAAAGAATATTATGGTGTCGTTGAGGATATCTATGAGTTTTCTTACCTGGGAGAAAGGAAAATATATCTTTTTAAGTGTCATTGGTGGGATGTTGCTCACTTAGGAAGATGATATAAAGTTGACAGATATGGATACACAAGTGTGAATACTCGTTGTTCGTTGAATACAAATGAATCATTTGTCATGGCATCTCAAGTAGAACAAGTATTTTATTTAGATGACACGGTTGATCAAGATTGGCTTGTTGTTGTGAAAACAAATCCCCGTGACCTTTTTAACATGCCTCGTCAAGATAATGAGGGTGAATCATTGTCTGCCGAAGATGCTTACCAACAAGAGGAGGTTGAACATAATTTATTTATTCACATTGAGGACACAAATGATATTGCAGTGGTGTTATATAGGGATGACATACAACCTCAAAGACTCAGCCATCAGAATGAGGGCATAAGTGCTAGAGAAGATAATTTCATCAATGACAATCAGGAAGATGAGACTGTGGATGAAGAAAGCGATGAAGGAGAATTTTTATCTGGAGACTCAATGTGAAACGTCATGTAGTGTAAAATGTTTACATATGCTTAATTTCTCGTTGTTTTATATTATTTACATGCAGTTATTATATTTTTGTAATCATTTATGTCATATTTAAGTGTGGAAATGACAACATGTTCTATTTATATGCAACAGGTGGGTTTGATGATGGTGGGAAGAGGAAGAGGTGGACGAGGTGGTCGTGGACATAAAGTAGTCACGCAAGGCCCTTTAAATGAAGATCCTCCACAGCTATCTATACAGTCTCACAATGAAGAGACCCAGGCATTGCCTGCCACACCAACTTCTCGATGTCCGATTAGTAGTGCAGGTATAGATATAGAATACTCAACACGTGTTACTTAAAATTGATAATTGTAAAAATAATAACAAGCATCACTTGATTAACAGCTTCTTGCAGTGCATCTAAAAAGGTTAGGGGAAGTTATAAATGCCTTACTGTCGATGAAAAGACAAAAAATGGACAGAAAATTGTAGTTGAAATCTCCGATGAGATCCTTCGAGCCGTAGGAGAAGGATCGAGGGATATCGTCAACTATATTGGGTATATCACATGATGCATATGTCCATTGAAAGTGAGAAAGTAGACCAATATTTGGGAAGGATATGGAGAAGGGATTTTGATTAGAGTGAAGGTAACAACTAGTATATTTATCTATCATACTATTGTTAGTATACATTTCATAGATTTATCACCTTTGGATTTATTATTATAGGAAAAATTTGAGGTCAGAAGAACTCCAGAGCGACAATTTGATGCATTTATTCATGCCACTGCACAAAGGTCTTACAGAACTTGGAGGACAAAATTGCACGAGCACTACTCCTTGTACGACACTGACGAACAAAGACTTGCGAATCTTCCTCCTGGAGTCCACGATGATGATTGGAGGCATTTGATTAGTTATTTTGACTTAGATGAATTTAAGGTAGTTTCTATTAACACATTTCAGTAGCACGTACAATGACAAATGCACTAAGCTCATTTTATGTTAAACGCAGGACAAAAGCTCAACAAATGCACAAAATAGGGCTAAGAAAACAACAAAGCATTCGTGCGGTTCTCGGTCATTTGTAGAAGTTGAGGAATCAACGGTGAAATTTTAGAGTAATGTACTTTCATGTATACATTTATGTGCATGATGAGTAACAATAATGTTTTATAATAGAGAAATCCTGAAACTGGAGAGAAGGCACCAATTGATCAAATATGGGAGCTGCAACATACACGTAAGACTAAAGAAGGCAATGTCATATGGTCCGATGCAAAATCTCAAGAAGTTCATGTATAATTATCGCAACATTTATTACTATTTAGAAATTGTAATTTATATTTGTATTTTTATTTCAAATGTATGCTTTGTTTAATTGTAGGGTCAACTTCAAGAGATTATAGTCAAGCAATCTCAAGAAGATGCCACGACACGTTTAAGCAATGATGAAATCTTGACTCAAGTACTTGGTCAAAGGTCGAGGTTCTTTCGCGGTAAAGGATACGGTGTGAAACCTCCTTCTAAGAGAGTCACTGATCGAATCACACCTCAAGAAATTCAAGAGCAGAAAAGAAAATTACGTGAAGAAGTTGTTGCAGAGGTACGTGAAGAGATGAGAGTTCGAGAAGAGAGGTTGCAGGCACAGTTTGAAGAAAAGCTACAATCGCAAATGGCTTTTCTTATCGCATCTCTCCAACAGGTATTTCTTGATAAGATTTGTTTGGTTCAATTACATTATGTAATTTTAACTACAAACTGTAAATCAAATTGATGAATCAATTATGTAGTTTTAAACTTGTTGGTTGAACTGAATCCATCTTCATGTATGCTTTCATATTATTATAAATAATTTGTTTATCCTAATTCGCTTAAATAATTTTATTGTCTGTGAATAGGGGCAAATTCTGTTAAGTCTTATTGGTAGTGCTGCACTGGGATCTACAGCTAATACAACACAAACATCTCCAAGAGAACCACCAACTTGATTGGTTCATTTCACTTTATTGTTATGTGTGTTGGTTTTTATTTACAGCCAGTATTTGTCTCAAATATTTGTTAGATTTGAAATCATGTTAATGTATACTAAAGTAGAGAGATATTGTCTTGTCTATGTTTGTAATATTTTTGAAAATTGAACCTAAGTTTTATTATCGTATTTCTTATAAATCTTTTATATGTCAATTTTCTTGACAAAGAAAGGGAAAATAATAGAAAATATGAACAAAGCCTTCGAGAAAGTTAAGACACTAGTGGGAATGGAGGTGGAAGAAGATGAACAACAAGCTACGGCATTGTAGGAGAGTAACTCATTCGTATATTTATAACTAATTTAGTCATAACTGCACCTGGTCCACCAACTAGGTGTTTGTTTTTATGGAATCTATTGTTAATCTTTTTCTTTTTGATATATTTGGTGACAGAAAAATTTTACAAGCAGCAATTGGTATCAGGTATTTTTTTTTTACCATGTATTGCATGATATTAGCTACCACATATTTATTGGTATCAGGTATTTTTTTTTACCATTATGATTCTTATAATTAGAACTCTGTGCTTCATTATATTGGTTTTTACCTGCATGAAGCATGTACTGGGTGCATTAGTGATAAATTTAAATCTTCATCTTTTAATTGTTGAGGATAACTAAGGGTTAAAAAGTGTTTCTTTGTTTGAGTTCATGCTCATCCAATAGGGTACTTAACTTACAAGAGTACTTCTGGCCTGCTTTGTTATGATGATTTCTGCTCTTAATATCATATGTCCTTCTACTGGAGTCGTATAAAATTAGGTTGTTGAGGTCATATGCCTGTTGAATAAACTTTCATGTGAAAATATCCTGTCTTTGTATATCTCATGTTCAGTTACAATTGCATTGGGAGTGCAGGTGGAAACTTGTGGAGATTGACACTAAATTGTTAGACTTGACTTTTGAAACCAGTCATGTTATGTCACTGATAGAACCTACCAATACTTACATGGTACCAATAAAATTAATTATGTGCACCAGTAATTTGAATTTTGGTTATTGGTTTATGATTGATTTCTTTTGACAAATAATTATTTTGTTTTAACTGTCTGCTTTGCTGTTTGATATTGGGCTTAACATTCAGGAAGTACATGTTTTTTCCATAACTGATGGCTACTCCCTTGATGTATTTGTGGTGGATGGATGGCTAGTGGAGGTACACTACTACTTATAAAGTGTTTTATGGCATGTGTTGTTCTTTGGAGATCTTTTCAATATTGTATCTTCAACTACTTTCATTGTTTATTATTGAGAAGGGTTTATCTGATGGAGGCATTTGTGCTGTACTACTGTTGTTTATGTTTGTAATCTCTTAAGTTTAATTTTAGTAAAAAAAAAGTCATAGAATTGAGCTTCTAGATTATTAAGGAACATTGTTATTATATCTTTTGTGACAGGAATCTGTGATCAGTGCAAATGTTGTTGACTATGTAATGTTGTGCTCAGGAAACATATGATTTGTATAAGGCTATGGAAAGAGCTGTAGTGAGAAGTGAGGTACATTGTGTCTCCTTGACCTTGTATTTTGAAGTTCAGATGTTTGGTTTTATTTATGAAATGCTGAAATTTTAGAGTTTTCTTAAACATAACTTATGAGTATGGATTTTAGGGAAGGAGATACTAACCTGTATGTTTCCTGGTTAAATTTTTTTCATTTTGAGAAAATGATTGAGAGTATGCTCCAACCAAATCTGAATTTGAGCCTAAAATAGAAGTTATAATTTAAATTTACCTCTACCATCATTTGTATGATCTAAACGTATCTAAAAAAGGTGAGAAATTATTCTACTATTATATGTTGTCACCCACTTTTCTTTATATAGCCACTCTTGCTATGTTCTAACTTTTGAGATAGTTTGCAATCAATCACATATGGATTTGATGGTTATGTGGTCAATTTTTAATTTACTTGTGTTTCTCAAATTTGTTTGCACATTAGCATGTTGATTTATCTAGCTAAATATTTTTTCATATTCAATATTGTTATAATTAGGGTCTCATGTCTTACACTATCTATCTTGTGATGTAGGTTCCTATAAAAAATTCATGACACATTTGTTCTCTGAACTTATCATGTCCCAGAAGATATTGACAACAACACCAATAGCAAGTGATTTGTACATAATACTATAGACTTGCAACTTTATTAGTGAAGAGAAGGAATATATATAAACCTTTAGTTTTGTAAATGCATTGTATATATGAAATTTGTATTGGATTTAGTCTCTTGTTTTATTTTTACAGAACTTGCATGTATTGCGTATCTATTGTATTTAAACTATGTTTAATCTTATTTTTTTCTATGCTACAGCCATATTCCTGGCAAGTATGATAATTTGTTTATTTTGTGCTCTTTATGTAATTCAGGGTGTATCTATACTCACTTTATTTTGTATAAAAAGATCTTTTTTATCTATACATAAATGTTAAAGAAAAATATTTTGGATAATTTTTACTTTTCATTTGATTTTGTTATATATTATCAGATTTTTATGATAAAATATAGTGTGAATATAAAATAAAAAAAAATATAATTTTATACTATCAATTTTAAAATTGTACAAATTTAAAAAATAAAAAAAAATGGCTTTACTAGCGACCATAATTTCTGTTGCTATTAAAAAATTATTTTTCGTAGCGACAAATATTGCAACTAAAATATGTCTTTTAGCAGCGATTTGGAAATGTCGCTACAGAATAGTTTTCGGTGGCGATATCAAAAAGTCGCCACTGAAAGGTTTCAGTGGCGACTTTTCTACGTCGCCACTAAAGGGTTTTCTGTGGCGACCTAGAAAGGTCGCCACTGAACACCTTCAATGGCGACGGTAAAAGTCGCCACTGAAACCCTTCCGTGGCGACTGAGAAGGTCGCCACTAAAACCCTTCAGTGGCGACTATACATGTCGCCACTGAAACCCTTCTGTGGCGACTTAAGTCGCCAATGAATCTTCGAAATTCACAAATCGCCACCTTATACCCAATTTTTAGTGGCGATTTTTTATATTTGGATGTTAATTTTTTCTTTTAGTGGCGACTTATTTCGCCACTGATAATATAGTTTCTGTGGCGCATCATATAGTCGCCACTGAAGATATAATTTTTGGTGGCGACTCGTTTTTGTCGCCACAAAAACCCTTTAGTGACGGTCGTATTAGTAGCGACTTTTTGGTGGCGAATTGTCGCCACTAAAAGGTATTAGTGGCGATTTTTTAACTTTTAGTGGCGAAAAATGTCGCCACCGAAAGTCAAATTTCTTGTAGTGTGAAATTGCATAATATCATAATTAGTAAAAGATTTTTCAAGTAAGTATTTATGATTATAAGATAAGCCGGATAAGTTAAACTCAGCTAGCTCCTCCGTGCAATTTAATTAATGAAAAGATTTAAATCTTGAGAATAAAGATTCTTGAAAAAAGAGAAATCCAAATTCTGAATATTCTTGGACTTATCCACTCAAATACCTTGATCGTTCTGAATTCTGCCTGCTATGTATTCTTTTTTTTTTTTAAACCTGATTATGAAAACATTTCGTGTTTTCATTTATTAACCAAATTGGCCTAGCCCTTTTGAGTCCAATAAATCTCTTCAATTTATAGTAAAAACACAACCGAACCACACAATAGATGAAGTGTTATAATATAAGAGAGAACATTAGCAGTGAATCCGATCCAATAAAAGGCTTTGCTAGCTTGAGTGCCCCCAC
Source organism: Gleditsia sinensis (assembly GCA_037074535.1). Taxonomy (NCBI): domain Eukaryota; kingdom Viridiplantae; phylum Streptophyta; class Magnoliopsida; order Fabales; family Fabaceae; genus Gleditsia; species Gleditsia sinensis. Next base: position 8,938,383 of record CM073476.1, read on the forward strand.
TTCTCCTTACGAATAAATTAGAGTCATCCGTAAAGAGGTGATGAGATAATTTTGGGGCATTTCTTGCTAGCTTGAGTGCCCCCACTTCTTCTCTGTTTGCTAGCACTTTTGAACTAGGCCAGTTTTGTAAAATCAGGCCCACCCATTAAACAAAAATGGACAATCAATATTATTTACTGTGTCTATATTGATAAGTTGAATAGACATTACATTGAATAGACATTACTGGATAAATTGACTCTAGATATATATGGATAAGTTAAAATAATTAAGAACAAACATATAAATTTGCTGAAGACGGATCTGACGAAAAAATTTATTATTTATTTGTTATATTTATAATTATTTTAATTTATTTATCTCTAATTTAAAAAGTGCGGACATACTATTTTGGTGATGTGTTCGTTTGTGTAACCCAGACACTATCACAACACATTACCGGAACACGTTTGGCACACTATAATACATGTTAGAATAAAACAAAATATTTTTTGGCTATGACAAGATCCACTTAGAGTTAATAGTTAGTTACAAACTATTAAAAGTTTTGTCTAAAACATCCACAATATTATAAAGCTTTTACTTTCTTTGATAGGTCTGGAAAGGAGATAAATGGTAAGGAATTTCTCCTCGTTAATCTTGGTAACGTGGAAAGTAGTTAAAAAGCACCACAAGGCAGCCACAGTAGCCAGTTAAGGATGTCATTGTGAGGTCAGTGACTCGTTCTGGGATGCATTAATATTGACAATGACATTAAGAATTGTTTCAAAGACACATTATAGGAAGACCGATACTAATTATATTTCCTTTCTGTCATCGTCAAAGGAGAGATGTTGGTGTTGTGGGCTGATACAGACCATACCGTGGGCCGCACTCGTACAAATAGGCCCACTACCTATCACACACAAATATGTGTTCTTTGTGCTTTTTCACATCCCAAATCAGCTATAATTTATTAAAATTTATTTATTAATATAAATATTTTTATATTAAAAAATAATATTTAAATAAATTTTAATAAATAATTTATTAATTTTTAATAAATTAATTTTAATTTATTTTTTAAATTAATTTTTTAAATTTATTAAAAAAATTTTTTATAAAAACTCAAATTAACGTTATCAAAAATATATTTTATATTTTTATATGTTAAAATTTTATTAAAATTATATTATTTTTTTTATCAAAATTATATTTAAATATTTTAAAAAATATTATAAATTTTAAAAATATTTTTTTAAATATATTATATTTAAACACTAAATAATTTAATTTAAAAAAAATTTATAAATATTTTTTATATAAAATTTTATTTTATAAATATTTAAATAAATTATATATCCAAACTGAACCCAACTCTTGATATTTAATTAGTGACACAAATTAAGACTACGTTTTTTCTTTGAGTTCCATTAAGATTACACTATATATACATGATCAGATATTTTCATTTCAGGTTGGAACAAAAAGGACCTTAAAGTAAATGGATTAACAAGGTCTGGTCTTCTGACTGCGTGACGTGGCTATATTAATCATTTTACTTTTTCATATTATATATATCAAAATTTGAACTTAAAAGCTTTCAATTAAATCTTAATAATATATGTTTAATTAACTTCATGTTTCCTTATTTCAATTATCTACAATTTGTCTCAATTTAATGTCCAATTAATTGAAAAATCATATCCTAGCTAGGCTTCAGAGTGAAATTAATAATTAGGAATTAATTGTTTTAACACTTGGATCATACTTTTCGTAATGCTTTCTAATTGTCAATGTTGCTAATTAATCTCATAATAATTAAGCTTTTTCAAAGCTCGTGTGTAGTTTTAACTATTTTGTGTTGGTATACTCTTACAAATTATTATCTGAGACAAGAAATAAGCAAACACGTGCATGCACTCATAACATCTTCCTATTGGTTGAAAATAAAATTGCGATCGGGCCGGTCGGCCCTACAGTTACAAAGACTTAAAAGTTTTTTTTAAAGTGATATTTTTTAAAATAAATAATAAAATTTTATTAATATTATTATATTTTTATTTAAAATTTATCTTTTGTACTTTTTGAGATACAAAATCTTTTATTAAATTATTATAATCAATTTTATTTAATAATTCTTTTTCAATCGATAATAAAATTAATCCACTTAATCTTTATTGAGACATTATCGATTTTAAATAAAATTTTATTAATTTTAGTTTTGAAAATTTTTTTTCTATCGAAACAACAGTTACGAGAATCGTTAACATTATTCTATAAATAATATACGTATTTAGAAAAAAATCAAGTCTTGTTATATAATTAAGTATATCAATTGGTGTATCATTTTCCATTTGTATAATTTTTCTTAAAATTTTTAATTTTGTAAATAAATCTAATCCATCAATATCAGAGTTGTCATTATGTTTTAACGAACGTTCAAGGTTAAGACAATTTTCTTTTAAATTATTATTATCTAATGACTTTAATTTCTCAATGCTAAATAGAAAATAAAAAATATATTGATACATTTTAAATTGTTCAAATCTACTTTGAAATGAAGTAATTGCTTTATCTATTATGTACAAAAAATAATCAACTTTAAATGATTCTTCAGGAGATTTTACAATTTCATTATCAATAATTTCATCAAATTATTTCTTTCTACGAATAGTACGTTTTTCATGGAATTTAAGTTGTATATTCATTTTTATAGCAATTTCTTTAGCATAAATTATAGCATTTTCAAATCCGTCTTCCCTATATTTTTTTTAAAATAAAATATGACTTTTCAATTGTTGTATAGCAATATCAATACACATATCTTTTGATTGCATATTTTTAGTAACTGAGTTTACCGTAAACAATATCTCATACCAAATAATCATGCCTAATAAAAATTTAAAATTTTTTAACTCATAAGATGCTAAACAATCAGCTTCACTTTTTATTTTAGGTTCGTCATTAACTTCACTTAATTTCAATAAAGCATCTCTTATTTGTGAAGTTTGAAATCTTAAAACTTTTACATTTTCAATATGATTTTCCCAACGTGTTTGTGACAATGATTTAAGAGTTAAATTAAGAATATGATCTTGTAGAATTTTTCATCTTTTAGTAGATGAAGAAAATATAGTATATATATGTTGTAGCACTCCAAAAAAAGATATAGTTTTAGGACAACAATTAGCCATATCACAAAGTATCAAATTTAGACTATGACAACCACATGGAGTATAAAATGATCTAGGATTAATATCTAAAAACTTTTTTTGCACACCTTGATGTTTTCCTTTCATATTAGACCCATTATCATAACCTTATCCTCTTAGGTTACTACTATCAAGTCCAATAATATTTATTTCATTCATAATAGAATCAAAAAGACATTTTCCGGTTGTATCATCTACTTTTAAAAATTCTAAAAAATATTTAAATATTTGAATTGGAGTTGAAAAAATATTTACACATCGTAATACAAAAGACATTTGCTCTTGATAACTTACATCAAGAGTACAATCAAGTATGATTGAAAAATATTTTGCGTTGATAATTTTTTTATAATTTTTGTTTTAATTTCATTTGCTAGCAAATTTATCAATTCATTTTGTATTTTATGTCCAAGGTAATGATTATAAATTTCATTATCTTTAATTCGACGAATGTGTTCTTGCATTATAGGAATAAATTCTACAATCATTTCAATTAGATTTAAAAAAAATTCATTATTTTTTTGGTAAATCTTTTCGTTTGTTCCACAGAAAATTAAGTTATTTTTTCCAAGAGTTTTAATAACTGCAATAATTCTGAATAACACATTTCTCCAATGTTCTCGATCTCTATTTATTTATTCTTGAACATGTTTGTCAATTGTTTTATTTTTTAACAATCTCATTTCTAAATCAATCAATGAACTCATATTAACAATGTGCTCATTACTTATCTCATGACTCTTTAATTTTTTATTAATATTTCTCCAATCCCTACTACTTTCATTGGCTAAACTACTTATACTAAGAAGAGTTTTAAGCAATTTGCAACAAAAACAAAATACTCTATCCAAATCTTGAGAATAAATAAGCCATTTTCTTTCACGTCTTTCACCATTAGTCAATTTTTGAATGTAAAGTGATGAAGAAAAGTATCTTGGACATTCATCTTTAGGAAAATCTACATTAGTAACTCTAACAGGACCTTTTTCTACTAATAAATCTTTCAAACTTACATCAATATTTATCTATTGACTTGGATCATATATATTTTTAGTAGTGGATTCTTCTAATTTATTAATTTCTATTTCTTGTTCATTAACTAATATTTCTTCTCTATTTTTATTTTCATCCATGTTTGCATTATTAACTTGTTGATTCAATGAACAATCACCTATATTTTCAACTTTCTTATTTGTTTCAAAAAAATTTCTCGATAGCCCCCCTTTGTGATTCAATTAAAACTTCAACTTTTTTTTTTAGTTTCGAATAATCTGATTCAAATTTTCTAGTTGACATTTCTATATGTTAAAATAAAAGAAAAGCAATGTATGTTTCATAAAATTAAATTAAATGACTATAAATCAAAACTAAAGAAAAAAGTTAGAATAATAGAACCTGATTGTCAAAAAAATTCTTTTGATTTAGATGCTTGCTTGTTGAGTCAAATATAATATTTTACACTAAATAGTAGCACACCAAATAGAAAACTACAGCCAGATGAAATAAGCCTCCTCAATTAAAATGTTTTCCTGTATCGCATCTCCTGTCTCCAACGCTTAAGATCAATGCAACACACAGTAAATAGCTCAAAAAAATTTGGCGGTGGGCAATGCAATATACAAGCGGCGCTGGCACCTAAAGAAAATAACTCCAGGGTTTTAAAAGTCATATTTTCATCTCTTTGGACCTATAAAAAATTAAATAATTGATGTATTAGAAAAAAAGACGTGACTATGGTGCTGGCATCCAAAATGAATAAAGCCATGATTTTGGTTTTAAAAAGTCAAATCTTTTCATCACTATGGACTCACAAAATAGTAAATAGGTGATGTATTAGAAATATAAAACAATAAAACGTGGTTTGAAAATTGAAAAAGTAAATGTGTTGAAAAAATAAAAACTCTTCAAATTCTAAAAATATTTTAAAAAAATAATAATTATTTTTAATAATTATTTTTTAAGAGACCTAAAACCCTTACTTTATTGACTTTTAGCTGGGGCAGGCCTGCTGCCATCGTATGTCCTTGAAAGGTTACAAGGATCAAAGTTTTACATTATATAACACACCAATTTTATATATGGCAGTAATAATAACATTGGTGTGCATAATAATAAAATTTTGATTGCAACATTTTACAAGATTTTAAAAATTAAATTGTTGTGGATAATAATAAAATGATTAAATTAATCTATTTTCAAAAATAAAAAATGTAAAATATCCTTATTTATATCATGCCATTCAAATGTTAACATCGTTTGTGTTTGAAAGTGATAAGAATAATTGAAGATTTTGATTGAAATTTATCACTATAAGACAAAATTAAAAATAATAAAAAGTGGATGACGATAAAAATTTTAATTAAATCAATTATTTAAACAAGTAAAATGACAATATGTTTAAATGAGTAATTTTTTTATTAATTTTTTTAACAAAGATAACCATAAAGAATAAAGAGAACTATTAATAAATATTAAAGATCGAACTAAAATATTTTAAAAATTAAATTAAATTTCATTACAAATATAAAAAATTAAAATAAGACATTTCTTTTTTTAAAAAAAAAATTATTTGAATGACATGTTAATGATTGAAAGGGGATTCGAGAGTTATTTAAGAGAAAGAATTTGATTGTAATATTTTACAAAATTTTAAGGATTCAATTGGTGTGGATAATAATAAAATGATCAAATTAATTTATTTTCAAAATAAAAAATAAAAAATAAAATCCTTATTTAAATCATGCCAAGCAAATGGCTCCATGATAGGTGTAGTTAGTGTTTGAAAGTGATAATAATAATAACTGAAGATTTTGATTGATACTTATCACTATTGCTCAAAATAAATAATAATAATAATTAAAATGGCTAAATGTCGTTGTATATAAAAAATATATTAATTAAGTCAGCTAATTAAATTGATAGTTCAATAAGACAAATGATGGTGTCTTTATATAAAAAAATTTCATTAATTTCTTTTTTACAAAGTTAATCTTAAATACTAAAATAAAAAAATTATGAAAATTTAGAGATATATTTAAATAAAAAAATTTATGAATTAAATCAAATTTTATTACAAATTAAAAAAATTAAAGTAAGACAGTACTCATTCAAAAAAAATATCCGAGTGACGTGCTAATGATTGAGGGAGGAAGTCACACAGCAATCAAATGACAATCTAATAATTACATCATTAACATTTGAAGGCTATTTAAGGGAAAGATTTTCATTCCAACAATTTACAAAATTTTAAAGATTAAATTGGTCACTTACCTGCTTGAATCGCCTCACGAGTTTTAATGTGTAATTAGTATTTGAAAGTGATAATAATCATTGAATATTTTAATAATTTTGTTTAATATTTTTATTATCAACCCAAATCAACAATAAAAATTCAAGTCATTTTCTTCTCTATCCTTTTAGTTGCGCATGAAAATTAAGGGGTGATTTCGAATATATCTATACCTTGTTTAAAAAGTATAAGTTTTGAAAGAAGAGTTCATAAAAGAATTAGACTTTTTTAAAGCAGGTGTGAACTTAGTTGTAACTATTTAGTTTTGACGTAATCCTACAAACTTTTATATATTACCTATATAACACATCATCCTTTAGCTAAGTTGGAAATGAAACTGCCAATTATATATATATTCCTCAAAGTGTTATATAACACAACACACACACATCTTCCTTTCTTATTTAGATCACGCACTACAACAAAAATATATTTTAACGACGGTTAAAAAAAATTGTCCTTAAAACATTAAATAACGACAATTTTTAAAATCATAATTATTCAACGATGATTTTTTAAAAAATTGTCTTTATTTAACAATAATTTTTTAAACAATTATCGTTAAGTATTATTAATTTTTGTTATTTTTTAAAATCGTCAACTTTTAGCAACGTTTTTATTTTTTATTGACATTTTAAATTTGTCATTTTTTAGTGACATTTTTTTAAAAAAATGTCGTTAAATAACAATTGAAAATCGTCGCTAAATAACGAAGGTTTTTTAAAAATCGATGTTAAAAATTTTTATTTCTGTTTACATTTAAATTTGTCAATTTTTAACGATGATTTTCTAAAAATCATGGCTAAAAATTGTTGTTTGAATGTTAATTTTGGCACGTTTTTAACATAATTTTTAAAAAATCGTCGTTAAATACTATACTTTTTTTTTTATATATCTAGCACATCTTCACCCCATTTTCACCTTCATTTCCCTTCCATTATTTTTCATTTAACGAAGGTTTCTCTTTTTAATTTTGCTATTAGATTTGTTGTGAATAATACTTCTCTTTTTATTTTGGCTCTATTTTTTTTTACGAAAAAGTAACAATGATGCAAGTCTGTGTAAAAAATACTTCTCCCTCATCTTCTCTCTATTTAAATATCAGCTTTAGTTCTAAAGTTCAGTCAATTTTTTATTGTTGAATTTTTTTTATGGATATTATTATTATTGGAGATACAATTATAAGAATCTTAAAAAATATTAAAAATAAAATAAAATAAACTGGCAATCTATAAGCGAAAGGAAGAGGGCGTAACATAATCTCGTAGTGACGGTTCAAAACTATCGCTAAAAAATCACAGCTAAAATATCGTCACAAAAAAAATTTAAAGACGATTCTAAAATCGTCGTTAAGTATGGTTTAACGACAGATTATCCATAATTTTTAAAACTATCGTTAAATCATTGATTCTATGACAGTTTTATCATCGCTAAATCTTATTTTTCTTGTAGTGACGAGACTGCCTTAGAGTCCTGTTAGCTGCTTCCTCAACTTCCAACATAGATGATTCCAATCTAATTACAAAGTCAAATGGATCAACTACATGTACATGTTCATAGTTAAGGCTAGCAGAAAATAATCATATGGTTGAGCTGGTGATGGCCTCCGTCGTGAACTTGCCTCATCATCTTAGGCGGTGCGGCAAGAGCACAAGAAGAAACAAGAAATGTTTGAGCTTGAGGTAGTTGATGCTACCCATTTCTTATTGTGGGTTCTACGTTGGATGACTCAGACATCATTAATTGGGCGGGTTTAATAGCCATTTCGGGGTCTTTTTGAAGCATGTGATCCACATTATATTTTGATTTGAGGGAGCGTCACACTCAAACACATGCCTCTCTTTGATTTGATTTGTGAAAGTTAATCAATTTCAATTGAATTATTGGGTTAACTTTATCTTTAGGTCCCTACAAGTCTGCATCCAGATAAAATAGTGTTTGAAAGTGATAACAATAATTGAGGACTTTAACTAAGCATTTATCACTATCAACCAAAATCAACAATATAATAATCAATTTCAAGTCATCTTTTGCCAACAAAGTAGCTCAATATCAGTCATTCAAAGTATCTAACCCCCACATTTCATGACCGTATATATATGGTTATTCCCAAATTATTCTTTTTGGTGGCTTCTATAATGCTGCCAAGTGAAAAGGATGTAGACAAATTATTTCGATTAGAGTATTATAGACGTGCGGAATTTTCTTCTATTTTTACACTCATCAAGTTTAGAGCACTTACTACTGTTGTGGAAACTTGAGCTATTTTTTCACCAATAGCAAATTTAACAATGGCTAACAATGATAAATAAAGAGCAGAAAAGCAAATAAAGAGAATACCATGATTTGACGAGGTTCGGCCAATTGTGCCTACGTCCCCGGACACCACTACAAATATATTCCTCAGAGAAAATACAAAAGAGAGAAAACAAACTAAGCCTTTAGAAATACTAGAAGGCTATCAAGTTTGGTGTGAAGTTTACTAAGGGGGAGGGTTCCTTTTATAGGCTAAGGACCCTTCCCAAATTCAACAAACTTCCGATGTGGGACTAAATTCCCAAAAACCAACAAATCTCCACCTTGGGAATAAAGTCTCAAAAGTTACAAAACTTTCTTTCACAGTAATACTATCTCTAGTAGTGTCTTCAAAAGCACCTACGGTGCTATCCATCTGCAATCTTCACAATATTGATCAAGTCCATACAATGTTGAAACTTGATCGATGTCACTATCTTGGTCATCATATCTGCAGGATTTTCAGCTGTCTGGATCTTCTGAAGTAGTATTTCACCTTCTTCCAGAATCTCCCTTACAAAATGATATCGAACATCTATATGCTTCGTGCGTGCGTGATAGACTTGGTTTTTTGCTAAACAAATAGCACTCTGACTGTCACAATGCACTTTGACGTGCTTCTGACCAACTCCCAAGTCCTTCAGCAATCCTTGAAGCCAAATAGCGTCCTTAACAGCCTCTGTAACAGCCATATACTCTGCCTCTGTAGTAGACAAAGCAACTGTTGACTGCAAAGTTGACTTCCAACTAACCGGTGCCTTTGCAAGTGTAAACACATAACCGGTAGTTGATCTTCGTTTGTCCAAATCACCAGCATAGTCGGAATCACAATAACCAATTACATATTGACCAATCTTCTTATCCTGCTCAAATAACAACCCAACATCCACGGTGTTCTGAATGTACCATAGAATCCATTTGACAGCTTGCCAATGTCCTTTACCAGGATCATGCATATACCTGCTCACAACCCCAACTGCTTGTGAAATGTCAGGTCTCGTACACACCATAACATACATCAAGCTACCAACAGCATTTGCATAAGGAACTTTTGCCATATATTCTCGTTCAGCATCATTCTTCGGAGATAAATCAGCACTAAGTTTCATATGAGGAGCAAGCGGAGTACTCACAGGTTTTGACTTGTCATCCATGCCAAAACGTTGCAGCACCTTTCTCAGATATTGTTTCTGAGTTAGACGAAGTTGCCCCAATCGTCTGTCTCTATTTATCTCCATGCCGAGAATCTTCTTAGCTTCCCCTAAATCTTTCATCTCAAATTCTTGCTTCAGTTGAGCTTTCAACTTTGCAATTTCTCCTTGACTCCTTGATGCTATCAGCATATCATCAACATAAAAGAGAAGATAGATAAAAGATCCGTCTTGTAGCTTGCGTAAATACACACAATGATCGTATTTACTTCTTGTGTACTTCTGCCCCAACATAAACTTGTCAAATCGCTTGTACCACTGTCTTGGAGATTGCTTCAATCCGTACAATGATTTTTCAAGTTTGCATACCATATTTTCTTTTTCAGCAACTTTGAACCCCTCCGGCTGAGTCATATAGATTTCCTCCTCCAAGTCTCCATGTAAAAATGCAGTTTTTACATCCATTTGAACTAATTCCAAATCCAGTTGAGCTACCAAGGCCAGTAAGATTCTGATGGAGGAATGTTTTACCACTGGAGAAAAGACTTCATTGTAGTCAATTCCCTCCATCTGAGCATAGCCTTTAGCTACCAATCTCGCCTTGTAGCGAATGCTATTCTTGTCAGGAAATCCTTCTTTCTTTGCATATATCCACTTGCATTTAATAGCCTTCTTTCCCTTCGGCAGACTTGCTAGCTCCCATGTTTGATTCTTATGAAGAGACTGCATCTCTTCATGCATAGCATTCCTCCACTCCTCATCTTCGGAACTTTGAATTGCTTCTTGATAAGTGATAGGAATTTCATCATTCACTATTATAGATGCGTGAGCCACCATATCACTAAATCGAGCAGGCTTGTGTCTTACCCGTTGTGGCTTCCTTAATGCAATCGGTTCTTCTTGCTGGTGAGATTCTTGGGTTTGAACCTCTTCTTCATTTGACTCCTCTTCTGCCATAGGAGTTTCTCCTTCTTTGTACATAACTGGGTCTATTCTCCTTTCAAACTCCACCTGCTGCGGAGTACTATTGATCTGTTGAATATCAACCTTCTTCAACATGGCAGATTCATCAAAGGTGACATCTCTGCTAACGATTATCTTCTTGGTCTCAAGACACCAGAGGCGGTATCCTTTAACACCAGTAGTGATCCCCATAAAGAGCGCCTTCTTGGCTCTCGGATCCAACTTCGATTCCTTCACATGATAATATGCAGCGGAACCAAATACATGTAAAGAATCATAATCAGTAACAGATTTTCCAGACCAAACCTCCAAAGGAGTTTTACCACCAATTGCAGTTGATGGTAAACGGTTAACCAGATGGCTTGCATATCTCACAGCCTCAGCCCAAAATTGTCTGCCTAACCCAGCATTGGACAGCATACACCAAACTTTTTCCAGCAATGTCCGGTTCATGCGTTCAGCCACCCCGTTCTGTTATGGTGTATGTCTAACTGTGAAATGTCTCACAATACCTTCATCTTGACAAATTTTATCAAACGGATCACTTCGATATTCACCTCCATTGTCTGTTCTAAGCCGTTTGATCTTTTTGCCAGTCTGAGTTTCAATCATCTTTTTCCACTTAAGGAAACAATCTAACACTTCATCCTTTGACTTCATAGTGTACACCCACACTCTTCGAGAGAAGTCATCAACAAATGTAACATAATAATGTTTTCCTCCGAAAGAAGCTGTCTTGGAAGGACCCCACACATCAGAGTGAACATAATCCAAAATACATTTAGTATCATGGATTGCAGTGCCAAATTTCACTCTCTTCTGCTTTCCCATCACGCAATGCTCGCAGAAGTCTAACTTGCAGGTTTTCACATCTTTCAATAATCCTTGCTTCGCCAGAATTTGTAAGGATTTTTCACCTGCATACCCCAATCGCATGTGCCACAACTTAGTTGCATCTGACCCTTCATCATCAAGAGTTGCAACTGCAGCTGTCCCAACAATTGTATTACCATCATAGTAATACAAATTATTCTTCCGGGTGCCTTTCAACATCACCAGAGCTCCAGAAACTATCTTCAAAACTCCATCTCGCATTGTCACCATCAATCCTTTGGATTCTAGAACTCCCAAAGAGATGAGATTTTTCTTCATGTCAGGTACATACCTGACCTCTGTCAAAACTCTAGTTGATCCATCATGGTTCTTTAAGTAGACTAAACCGATTCCAGTTGTTTCACAAAATGTGTCGTTGCCCATGTAGACAACTCCACCGTCTATTTCTTTGAACTCAAAGAACCACTCCCGGATATAACACATATGTTGGTTGCATGCTGAGTCAAACAACCACTTGTCAGATCGCCTTGTGGAGGTTGTAGCAACCAGTGAAAGATCTGAATCTTCATCACTGTACTCAGCAGCACATGCTTCTGCAATAGCTTTGCCTTTGTCAACTTTGCCCTTATTTTTCAATTTCGGGCAATCTTTCTTCCAGTGCCCCTTCTCTCTACAAAAGGCACATTCATCTTTACTCGGTCTGCCTCTCGACTGAGATTTTCCTCTTCTTCCTTTCTTCTGGCTTTGTGGTCTGCCTCTAGCTACCAGTGCTTCTGCAACCACCTCCGTATGCTTGCTTTCCTCCCTGTCTTTTTTCCTCAATTCATGACTATATAGAGTACTACATACTTCACCGAGGGAAACTTTCTCTTTCCCATGAAGTAACATAGCTTCTATAAATTCATACTCTTCAGGAAGTAAAAACAGCAACATCAATGCCAGATCTTCATCTTTAAAGGTTTCATCAAGGTTCCTTAAATCAGCTACTGCCTTGTTAAAAGCAGTAATATGATCGTTCATGGTGGTACCCGGTTGATAACTAAACCGGAACAATTTCTTCTTCATAAAGAGTTTATTGTGACCGCTCTTCTTCAGGAATTTCTCCTCCAATGCCTTCCACAGCTTACTTGCAGAAGTTTCCTTTGAGAATGAATATTTCTGCTCTCTGGAAAGGCATGATCGAATAGTACCACACCCCAACCGATTGATGGTCTTCCATTCTTTTTCTTCAATTTCATCTGGTTTCTCCTCTTCAATAGCAATGTCTAGACCTTGCTGGAAAAGCGTGTCTAAAACTTCACCTTGCCACATTCCGAAATGACCCGTACTATCAAATATCTCCACCGCAAATCTTGCATTTGGCACAGCAAATCTCGTCAAAATTGACGACGAAGAAGCTGCCGAAGTTGATGTAGTGGAAACTGTGACTTTCTGAGTCTGCTCTTTATCATCAGCCATTTTTGCTCAAAAGTGGAAAAATTACTAGTAATAATTTAGTCTGAAAAAAATGCACCAGGAAAATTCTCAGGAAAAACTGGAGGGGTCACACGGTCCCACTTAAAAACCAGTTTCCTTAGACAGAACTTTCCTAGACATGCACTTAATTAGACAATATTTTATTAGCAATTTTAACACCACCTTTACAAAAAAAAAAAAAAAAATCTCAAGAAATTTTTTCTGATGTGGAAGATCAGTTAAAACTGCAACCACAGAGCATACTAAAATTTTCAAGAGAAATCGCAACAAAATGCTCTGATACCAATTGTTGTGGAAACTTGAGCTATTTTTCCATCAATAACAAATTTAACAATGGCTAACAATGATAAATAAAGAGCAGAAAAGAAAATAAAGAGAATACCAGGATTTGACGAGGTTCGGCCAATTGTGCCTATATTTCCGGACACCACTACAAATATATTCCTCAGAGAAAATACAAAAGAGATAAAACAAACTAAGCCTTTAGAAATACTAGAAGGCTATCAAGTTTGGTGTGAAGTTTACTAAGGGGGAGGGTTCCTTTTATAGGCTAAGGACCCTTCCCAAATTCAACAAACTTCCGATGTGAGACTAAATTCCCAAAAACCAACAACTACTTCATCAGTTAATGGTCAAATATGTTTGTTTTCATATATCTAAATGCTCCGTTGAATGTAACTTTTTTAATTTACTCAGGATGTCTCAATACTTGCTCACCTACATTTTACAACTGTATGTGGCTCAGTATTTTGTTTATTGGCTTCGAGTGACATTGTTGCTCAAGTTTCAAAGACCTGTTCTGTGACATTATCATGCTTGATTGTGTTCTACCTTCTTGAATCTTTTCCATTATTAATGATTATTTCAATTACAATGTCTTCTAAACAGTCCTGTATGCTTATGGGCTCCTACCAGAATTATGTTCTTGCTGGAGATTGCTCCTGATTGCTTGGTTCTTGAATCTCGAGTTATATAACTAATTTTCATCCAAATTATCCCTGTAATTTTTTTAACCCATTCCAAAAAAAAATTTTAATTGAGAAGGGCGGTTAAAACGTGGGGAAAACAATATGGGAGTTTTTTTTATTTTTTGGAAATATTAATGTACAGTTCTTTTGGGCTGATTAATAACATGAAAATAAACATGTATATAATCAGTATTGTAGCGGCAATTAATATTGAATATATCAAGTGTGAAATTTTGTGCAGTCTGTTTGTTCTAGTCTCTCCTTGATTCCCCGTCTTGACCCAAACTCTACCTAGCTTCGCCTCATTGAAGTCACCGGGGTTGTTAGCAAACTCAACCACCGTGGACTGAGATGCCGAGTCAGTGAATAGCACCTGGTCCGAACTCAACAAACCTTCCCGTGCAACCAGGTTTTGGGAATACAAATTGTCAGATGCTTGTGGGAATTGAAGATCCAGATTAATGGCCACACTTAGGTCAAAATTTCTTGGGCAAGCTTCCATTTACTGCTTGGCGAAGTCTTGAGTCCAAAGAAGGGTCTACTTAGAGTATAAGCGATCCGTAAATTGGTTGCAATGGGAAAACTCCACAATGTGTGCTCCAGATAGCGCAATCATATCAGTTTGGCTCAGACCGTGCTACGAAAACATGGCATTGAGTTGATTGAGATTGAAGTATGCTTTTGGCAGGTTCCCGGCGACCAGAGATGCCTGAGAAACCAGGCCATCTCTACGTCCAAGTTCTACGTTGAATGAAGGGCCTCCAGCCTAAGATTTCATATTAAAAATAAAATAAAATTACAGTGTTAATTTGTTACTTTCACGCTTCGAAAAGGTGAAGTTAAACGTTAGGAAAAAAATTGTAATAAAAGCAAACAGGAGAGATATTTTAAATGTTTTAAAAAATCGAAGAAAAATTGTAATTACAGGGTGACAAAATACTTTTTTTTTTAAATTTATATTATTTAATATTACTTATTTATTAAATTTAAAATTAATTTGTTTTAATTAACTTTGTAAAGTTAGTCCTCCTTAACATGATATAAATAGTTAATTTATATTATTCATTCTTTTTTTAATATAAAATGTAACTTTCACATTTATATTCAACTACGTCTCTTCCCTTGATATCACTTTTCCTAATAAAAAATAAAATATCTCCAACCAAAATAAATAAATAAATCATATTGTAAACAAAAGCAGAAGAGAATAATAGATGATTTGGGTCCAAGTTACAGCACTTGTTTGGCCCAGGCCGGATTTATAAAATGAGATCAACCCATCACACAAAAATGATCAATCCTATTTCTTATGTCCAAAAAAAAAATTCTATGTCAATTGTCAAGAATGTCTCATTGTTTCTCTTTTTAATAAAGTGATTATTTAATTGTTTTATTCATAATTAATTTAATTTATCTATTTTTAATTTAGAAAACACGAATGTGTCATTTTGGTGGCGCGACGGCATATTTATCACAGTGGCTATCACAACACATAACCCACGCGTGTCTCACATATCATCACATATATTTGAATAAAAAAATATATTTTCGAGATCCATTTATAATATATTAATATTTTACTTTATTGTCCTTCCATCTCTTCACTGTTTTTCCATTGAAGCTCGTGGAGTTTAGAGCAGGCTTTTTCCTGCATCTTCATCTCCTTTTTTATTTCTTCAAATTACAGGTAACAAGTAACACCCATTCAAGTTCTATGCTCTAACAATAGTAGGAAATGGCAGAGATTCGCTCCTTGTTTATTGTTCTATGTAGATCGAAGTTCCTGCTTTTGATTCACTGACCTGTTTCTTTAAAAAAAGAAAAAAGAAAAAGAAAAGGAATGCCTTTGTAAAAAATTTCTCTTTGGAATTCGAGATACATCTTGCTGTAAACAGAAGTTAGTCTCTCAATTGTGTTTCAGATTCACTAGATTTAGAGAATACCTTCCGCTAGTCTGTCCGGTTGTCTGAAGTTTCTCTCTTTTGCCCATGCCTTCTACCTAAGCATGGCTATGGGGCTGACTAAGGTGCGCATAATTTAAAAATCTTATAAGAAAACAATTCATTTCGGGTAAATCAAATCGTGGGAGAATCAAATTCAAATTGGCAAATTTATTGAGATGAATTTTTTTTATTTAAAAAATTTGGATTTAAACAAATAGGTTGAATTTTTTTTTTTATTTTTTTAAAATTTAATTTAACATAACTCAAATTTTTTAATTAAGTTAAGTTTTTAATTGAGTTCGTTGTTAATTTTTTAACTCGAATCTTGGGTAGATTGAGGAATCTAATACTCATTCTTAATGTTGACATAGATGTTTATTTTACATATCATATTGTGTTCTATACTGAAATTTAAAAGAGTTGATTGGTCCTGATGTCCATATTAATGCTGTGACATGCATCCCTGACTTTACTCCATATATTCCAAGTCTACTTTTTAAGTTCTCTTCGCGAATAATGTCGCAACTAAGAAAATAGAGATGAGTTAGTACACATCAGCTAACAGCAGCATGGCCACAAACCATTTTTCATCAGAATGTTAATGTTTGCCGGTTGCGTTTCTTCGTCTTGTTTCGCCACTGTATTTCTAGAATTTTTGTTTTTCCATATGCACTTTCTCTTCTGTTTTCATATAAGTTTTAAGTTTGTTGTTTTTTTATCAGCGCTTCATGTTCAATCTCAGCAATCAAGTTATTGAATATGCTACTCTGAACTGACAAATCTGCCTCTGTTGTTTCTTAAGCAGGTTCCTAAATATGCTAAAGATGTTATCCAATGCACAATTAGTCCAAAAAGGGACCCAAAAAAACCAATTCCAGTAGCAAAAAAACTCATTCTACTATACAAACTGTCTTCAGATATTCTCCTAGCTACTCTCTCTTCTTCATGGCATGGAAGAGAAATCAAAATGGTAAAATGCCCATCCCAAATCAGCATCTTCAGAATTACACATCAATAATATTCCAAGACTTGGAATAAATAAATAAAAAGTCATAGTTTCAGTGGTCAATTGGAGGGTACATGGTAGTATTTCCCTTTACAGATGCACCTGTAAACAATAGGGCAAGACTCTGCAAGGGAGCACTTGAAGCTCACCATCACCCTCTTGCAAGGAAAGCAGGGTCCACATGCATGGGAACAATCTGGTAAGCTCGAGCCAGTTGGGTAAAGTTCCATTCCCAAGTCTTCCTTTCCTCCTTCCTGCAAATTACAAACAGCCAAATCCTTAATTAATGATAAGAGCAATGTCTCTAGATTGATTCTTACTGGTGATTCTTTGTTGATAGGTGTCCACTAATTATACTGTACCATGTCTTAGATTAGACCCATCTGTCTTTTGAATTGTTTATTAACGAAAGAGAAATAAAATAGTGAAACAGTTAGAAACAAACCTCATTATGTCCAAATGCAGCTTTCTCTTCTTGCAAGCTGACCATTTTGTCTGGGAAACATAGGAAACAAAGAGAGCATATGTAAATAAATGCTCAGCTATCATACCCTTTTAAGCAGTAACAATGTCACAACCATCAGAATCAATGACACCGTGATAGTTAAATACTATGGGAAGTGCTTTGAGTGAGATTAACGGAAGGAAGTGCAAATAACGATAACTTTAAATGTATTAAGCATGTGGCGGGGAGTGTACCCTTAAAATTGTATAAGAAAAAGATTGTCTGGGACAAAACCGAAAACATCTAATGGGTAATACAAAAATTAAATACTTACCATGGTTAGGAATCACCCTAAGGCTCCAACCAATAGAGAATAGCATGAAAAATGTGAAGAGTAGGAAAAATTTGTGGATGGGAAGGGAGAAAGTGTTCATAGTTGCAGCAACTATGCAATGTCAGGTAGTTTGAGATGAGTGTTCATTAGAGAAAGAGATGGAAGATAGGTGGAGAGAGCAAGAAGATGGAGGAGTTTAGTTTGTGGATAACTAGGAAGGATAATTATATAGAAGAAGATGTAAAGGGATGGTGTTAAATGTTTCACATGATCCACGGCAGTTTTTTTTTTTTTAAAGTTTCACAAGTTTTGGCGAGTTACCCCAAAATGAAATTGAGTTATTATGTTGAACTATAAATGAAGAAAGAGCATTTATGAATTTCAATAATAGCTTCTGTTTGATACTTAAACAGATTTGGCCCAAACAGATTGGCAAGTTTGCTGCCACACTCTCAGGGTCGCACCATTCAGGGCACAGACAAGTTTGAATGAGAGACCATTCACTGATATATAATTTGAAATGTGAGGGAAAAAATAGACTAATGAATCTCCACTCCTCGGTGGTAGAGGCAAGTAAATGATATCTGACTAGAGGTGCGCACTCTTGTAGTTTAAATATCTTTGTTAATTTCTTGGGTCAAACTGTCCTTATATTTTTAATTGAGGTGAATGATATGTCTTTTGATCAAATAAAAAAGGTAGACTTATTGAAATGGAGAATTTGTGTGAGTTTTATTTGAATTCTATTTCTTATGTCTCGATTGGACACCATCTGACTTAAAATGAAAATTCGGCCCATAAATATCCTAGTTGTTCCATTTACTACTTTTGTACACTTTACTCACTATCAATGATAATTTAATGTTGTATTTTTTTTTTTTGTGAAAATATTTTTTATTTTTCATTTTTTATATTTTTAAAAATATATTTAATTTGTATTTGTATTTTTACTATTTATTTATTATATAATTATATTTTTATTTTTATTATTATTTAATTATATAAATAATAAAATATTATTTATATAGTTTGAAATAATTTTAAAAAATATTACTTTTACAGTTTGTTATAGTGTTGAAAATTTTAAAATTATCTTTTTAACGTTTTTTAAATTTTAAATAATTTAAGAAATATTTAAAAATAATAATAATTAAATATATTTTTATAATTATACAATTTTTAGTGAAAATGAAAAGTAAAAACACCTAAATCAAATAAGATTTTTAGTAGAATTTAAGGAGAAATTTTGAATTCTATTTAATATAAAAACATCTAAATTTTGATGGTAAACTCTCTAAAAATTTACCAAATAAAAGTCCACTCCGAATAGCATATACAAAAGCTGAGACATCAACCATAAACGGTAAAATTGGAAGGAGTTGATGGCCAATGAGTTTGAAGAGAGTTCACGAGGGCAGGGAGTAAAGTTAGACGTGATCTATCCAAGTGCAATTGAAGAGGGTGTCAGACGTAAACGTGAACATCAGGACTTCGGAATAAATGAACTGCTTCACTTCTTCGATGCTTTAATAGTGGATATATATGTCCCTTTTGAATCTCGCACTTCTATTTTTTATTCCAAGTGTTACAAGCACATGGACGTAGCTAGGGATCTGTACCAAGGCAATTTGGTTGCTCTCACTCACACTACAAATCTCCTCACAGTATAGGGAACCTTGGGCACTCAAGAAAAAATGTTTTTTTTTTCTATTGCAGTTAAATGAGATCTAAGTATACACATATGTCAATTAAATTTTTTTTATTTAGCAAAAAATAAATTTATTTATAGGAAAATACTGAAATATTTTTTTTTAAAGATTTTTGTTATTAGACTTTATAATAAAAATAAAATATATGAATCTTTTCGTTATAGTTCAACATTACATGACTATTTATTACAAAAATTTATAGTAAATATTTAAGAAACTTCACCTAAATTTTTATTTATTTATATCAAAACTAAAAGATTGAAGAGAAAAATAATTTTGTTCAAACTTCAAAAAATTAGCATAACTAAAATTGTTTACCTATACATTGACCAACCCAAAGGTAATAAAAACCTTAATGTAGGCCCACCAAAAATAAAAATTTTGGTATATTTGATGGGGTGTTTTAGAATTTTCCTCTTTTTTTGTGGCCTTAAAATTTATTCAATAAAAGTTAAAGCTGATATTTGTTCATAGACTCTTAATTAAAAACTGAAAAGAAAAACGTTTCGGCAACAGAACGAGTGAACAATGAGCCCATTCCTATCAGGTCCAAAATCTAAAACCCAATACAAAATTATCCAAACTCATCCTAAAAGGCCCAGTATCATTTCCAACCCCATAACCTTTGACATTGCTCTGCACAGTGAACTGGCACCTCAATCTACTCTCCTTGTCTCTCTTCCGTCTGAAATGGTGAAGCCAGTATTCCCAAATGTTCTATACCATGCAATATAGCGTCTGTTAATGTTAAGTCTCAGGTAAATCTTGAAATTTGATAACTTCTCCGGTTACTTTCATTCTTAATCTTGTTTCTTTCATATTAAACGTTCCCAATTCCAATATCCTTCTGGCTGATGATGTCGATGCTTAGAAGAAGAAAAATCATCACTTTCTTCTCGAGTCCTAACATTTCTGAACTAATTTCTCATGAATTTAGTGCAATTTCGCAACCAATACAATCTCCTTCATACCCTTCTTTCGCACTTCTTAAAACCTTGAACCCTTTTAGGGTTTTACTATTCCATGCATCATATTCGACGCAAGCTTCCAAATTTCCCGAGTATGAGATGCCTTCTGTCACCTGGGGCGTGATTCAGGGCCGGAAAGAGAAGCTTGTTTCACGGGTAATCATCTTTGATTACCTAAAAGGTTTAGGGATTATTCCTGATGAATTGCATGACTTGGAGGTTCCTTCCACCGTTGAGGTCATGAAAGAGCGCGTTGAGTTTCTTCAGAAGTTGGGATTAACGATTGATGACATTAATGAGTACCCTTTAATTCTAGGATGCAGTGTGCGAAAGAACATGATACCAGTATTGGGGTACTTGGAAAAAATTGGGATTCCAAGGCCGAAACTTGGTGAATTCATTAAAATGTACCCACAAGTCTTACATGCAAGTGTGATTGTTGAGCTTGCTCCAGTTGTTAAGTTCCTGCGAGGGCTTGATGTGGAGAAACAGGATATTGGGTTTGTGTTACAGAAGTATCCTGAGCTTCTGGGGTTTAAGCTTGAAGGTACAATGAGTACTTCAGTGGCTTATCTTGTTAGTATTGGTGTCAATCCCAGAGATATTGGTCCAATGATAACGCAATATCCTTATCTTTTGGGGATGAGAGTTGGGACTATGATTAAACCTTTAATTGACTACTTGGTCTCTTTGGGGCTGCCCAAGAAAATTATAGCCAGGATGTTGGAAAAGCGAGCCTATTTACTTGGGTATGATCTTAAAGAGACTGTCAAACCTAATGTGGAGTGTTTGATTAGTTTTGGAATTAGGAAGGAATCACTGCCTTTAGTTATTGCTCAATATCCACAGATTCTTGGGCTGCCTCTCAAGGCTAAATTGTCTTCACAGCAATACTTCTTTAGTTTGAAGCTTAAGGTTGATCCTGATGGGTTTGCTCGAGTGGTGGAGAAGATGCCGCAGGTGGTTAGCCTTCACCAACACGTGATAATGAAACCAGTTGAGTTCCTCCTTGGAAGGGCAATGCCATCGCATGATGTGGCTAATATGGTCATCAAATGTCCTCAGTTAGTAGCATTGAGAGTTGAGCTCATGAAGAACAGTTATTATTTCTTCAAGACTGAGATGGGGAGACCCATGAAAGAGCTTGTGGAGTTCCCAGAATACTTTACTTATAGCTTGGAATCCAGGATCAAACCCAGATACCAAAGGTTGAAAAGCAAGGGGATAAGGTTTTCATTAAATTGGATGCTAAATTGTAGTGACCAGAGATTTGAAGAGAGATTGCAGGGTAATTACATTGAAACTGAAAGTATAGGTCCATCATTCTGTGTGGGTGGGAAATTAGAGCTACCTGGGAATGAGATAGTGTCAGATGAAGAGGAAAGTGATGATGATGAAGTACTATATAGACGAACTGTCTCCCTCTAGTAAACCTTATTTTGGTCAAATTAATGAAACAAGTCCAAAATTATAACTGTCATTCAATGGAGAACAAATTTGTATTTGTTTGTTTCACGTATGTAACGCAAATGATTGAGTTGTCAAGTTCTTTAGTCCATTCATTATCTACAACTAACATCGGTGGTTGATTAAAGTCTGAAAGCAAGATGATATGCTATACATTTTAATCATTTTGCCCCAAACTTATCTGTCATATAATTATGTCAGTTTTCTGAGCTCCGAGTATTGCAAGTTTTATTCAGTATTCTATTCTATGATTGAGCAATTACATCATCTAAAGAACCAGTGTTGGAGAAAAAGAATTGAAACATACGTTTCTAGTGCTACTCAGTCTAGTGGGCCAGCATGGATATCGTTCCTCTCAGTCAGAGTTGAAGCAATTCAAGGGAACACATAAAAATCCATTTAATTCAGTGTTCCCTAGTGTTATCTGCAAGAAGCAAGAGTAAACCCTTACCGTTTCATACTTCATAAGGCTTTTTAATGTTTGGGGTTCTTGGAACCCAGGTGGTATTGCAGTGGCTACATGTTCAGCAGCTTCAACAGGGCTTTACTTATAACCATACAGTTTTAGGACTTTATACAAGTTTTTCTTTTCTTTCTTGTCCTTGCATACAGCATGTAGCCCAAAAGAAAACATGATAATGGACATGCTTTTCTTTTTTTGTGGAGTGCTGGAGCTTTCAGGGAGTTTTAAAGCAGTGAATTGATCCATTTCCTACTAGTATAGTTTATTGGGCAGGCTGTAACTATTTTATCTAAGTCCTTATCGGTTTTCTCCCAATATGCTTACTTAGTGCATGATTTTAATTTTAGGGAACACAAATCAAACGGCTTCAAGAACTTTTTCCAACCTTTACTAAAAGTCTGTCATTTCTATATAGTATGTTCAAAGAGGATATGTATACCATAATGTTTATATAGCTGATTACAGAGCATGAGCATGTATTTTTGAAAAAGAGATTTTCTGAGTTTTGCCATCTAGCTTCAGATGGACTATATCTACAATCGGGGGCTCCTTGGATCTTAAATTTCATGTGTTTACCAGAGGAACGAAGTATCATTTGTAACATACCCCTGACAGTATTGCATTTCTATCAGCCCACTGCCATGAACATTTTAGTAAGTTAAGCAGAAACAAGGGCTAAGTACATTTGAGTAATGCCATTTGAAACTTACTCTCACATAACTTTTAATCAGATACTGAGATTCAAAGTCATTCTTTCCCCACCTCACTAAATAAACAACAAAATGGCATAACTACACATATCTAAGCAAAATTATGGATTTGGGGACAACAAACAAGCTTTTAAATCTCATAATACACTGATAACTATACCTCCTGTTTTTTGCTATAAATCTAAACTCAATCAAACAAATCCAGCTTCCACACAAGAATATGAAGATGAATTTCAATCTATTTCATGATTTGGCTTTGGTAATTTCATATTACAAAAAGCAGAACAGTATATTCTGCAACTCCCTTCCTTCAAATCTACCGCCTACCCATGTAAAGCAAACACCAATGAAGAATAACCCAGTTCATCTTACATTTACCCATTTCAACTACACAAAATAATCCTTGTGATGGCAAGAGATAAGCAAGACATTGTGAAGAAAAACAAAGATACGAAGTCTCTGGAAGACCATTTCCGAACCTCCTTAGCCTCAACCCGCAAGCTCTTGGCCCTCCTTAGTGCATCAACTTCTTTCAACAGATCAAATTCCAACCCTTTTTTCTTCAGTTCCTCAACACACTTTGCCAAGAGACTCTTATCTTCTTTCTCCCTCTCCAGCAGCTTCTCCATGTGAACCTCCACATCGCTCTTGTATCTCACAGCCCAGATGAGACCCAGAGAGAACAAGAGAGAGCAGAGTGATGGGACCCACGACCTGTGGCAGACTTTCTCAATGTGGGATCTTGAAGATGCGTCGAAGAGAAGCATCAAAGCTGTGGAGTGGAAGAGGAAGAAGAAGATGTAGAGCATCGTGATCTCTTTGCGGACAGAGTCTATCTGGGTTTCTTTGAGCGCGATGCGGCCGAGGATTAGTTCCTCTTCCTTCAACCATTGCTTGAGGAGGAGCTTGTGGGTTGGCGTCCCTGCAATTTGGTGAAGTGGGTGGAGGTGCTTCCACTCCATGATTGACGATCTTGTGCTCTGGTCTGCGTCAGCCATAAACTTGCAAATTAAGAGAGACAATGTAGAGGAAATAGCAAATTGGTATTGTGATAATCTATTAGAATGGAACCGTTGGAGGAGGAACAACGTACAAGGGATGATTTTAAACGGTCGTGTTTTTGAATCTTGTAACGGTCGAATTGGAATAAATTTGCAGGAGTGCCCCTTCGGTAACGTCTTCCACTAGGGGGGCGCCTACAGGCTTAACGGCTACTACGAGATCTTAACTCTTAAGACAGTGGTTATTATTAATTTATTTTTTGGGCCAATATTATTAATTAACTGATTGATACTGCCACTTTTCTTCTATTTTTTTGGGACAAGTATTCATTATAATAAAAATTATAATTTTCATTCACTCAAAAAAATTATCAAGTTTCTCATACTTTAAAAAATCTCAATTTTTTTAATATTACAATCAAAGATTTCTATAAATTTTGTTTGGATTAAATTCTCATGATCTTAAAGTACATTCCTCTACATGACGCATTTTAGATTATATTTTCCGAGATTTTTTTTTTCAAATGAATTTTAATTTTTTTAATAAAATATATACTTTATTCTGTAAACTACAGTGAGAAAAAAAAATTAATTGAACCATTTTGGTAAGTTAGCTATTAACTATCTCAATTGCACTGCTGAGGTTTTATTCACTCTTTTAATCTCAGCATAGTTCCATTGTTGGAGATTACGTGGGCCAGTTAAGAACATGGCTAAATCTAAAAAAAAATTCCCTTCTCTGAGTTTTGTTACTTAAGGCATATTAACCATATTAGGCATAGTGGCCACTCCCCAGCACCATAAGAAAAATTAATTAATGTTCATATTCAATAGGACTCTTCTATATGAGTATATGCAAACTATATTTTCCAGAAGAACTTTGAATTCTTCGTTAAGCTTTCAGTATGGATTCATTTTCAAACACTCGGAATTTTTGGTCATATTCTGCTACAATAACATCTTAGTGGACAAGAATTGAAACAGAAGTAGAAAGAAGGGTTTTAAGCTACTTATGACATTTAGTTTATTAAGTTTGTTCTCTTTTGAAAGTGATTAGAGAAATGCCTAAAACTAAATATCCATTGCATATTTGGTGAGTCACAATCCATTAACATAAAAAAAAACTATTTGTTAATAATTTTAATAATTCATAACTTTCAAAATAGTCTTTATACAAATATAAAACATAACACGCATGAATATTATAACATAATAAAATAAATATAACATAATATAATTTAAAATATCATATAATTTAATATCTAATGAGTGAATACTGACATAAATATAAGAAATAATATAAATATAGATACCATAACATAACAAAATATAATTATTTAAATATAATTTAAAATATAATATTATATTTAATATGAATATATTGTGCGGCGTGATTATTCATACTCCACTCCTATATATGCAAATGGCTTTAAGTGAATGTATGGACTAGAAATTCTGAGTTCTTCATCAAATTTGGATTATGGCTTCCTTTTCAAACAGTCCCAGAATCATTCTTCATTTTCTCCTTCTCATGCTCTCACCACCATTCATTGCAGCAGGGCAAACATCGATTGAATCAGAATGCTTCAACTCTAAGACACCAGAAACCTGCATGAAGTGCCTAAAATCTGACCCGGGTTCCGAAAAAGCTGACAGAGTAGGCATAGCCACCATTTTAGTGAACTGTATCAGCAGCCAAGCAGAGACATTAGCAACCAACATGTCAGATTTGTATTCGTTTGAAAAAGATTTGGAACTGATGAACATATACTACGGCTGCAATAACCAGTACTCCAGTGCCAAGTTACTGCTTAATCTAGCAAAACAAAAGTTGCAGAATCATGACTATGACACTGCTGAAAGATTTGTGGTTGGATCTTTGAGTTTTGATTCTGCATGCCATGACAACTGCAAGGATTTCCCAGACAAAGTACCAGGTGATGTCTTTGACAGGATGAAGACTTACGAGGAGCTATCCGAGGATGCCTTTGAAATAATTGAAAGGCTCAAGTGATTCCCTATGGCTATGATGTTTGGTTTAGCAATATTCACAGATGACCAAGCTGGTTTGTTAAATCATATATATGTTTAAGTGAAAGTAGAATGAATTTATTCTCATCAAACCCATCTAAATTTGAATCAGATTATACCATTACAGAAGGCAAAGAAAAGCCGAGACTAAAATCTCTTATCTAGATCATTTTAAGGGTGCATTCGATGCATTTACAATTTTAATTCTAGTATTTTCAACAACAAAAAATCCAAACTAATAAAAAGAAAAAAAAAAATTCTTTCTTACAAGTTGTACTAACTTCTTGGAGTATTGTACTCAAATATTAGGTTTAACTATTTAAATTGTTTTCAAGAAAAGTTACCTTCTGTATGAAATGAAGTATAATATTTTCAAATTGTGGCAAAGATCTTATGGTACAGGTCCTAGATATGCAGAGATTTAATACAGTTTTCCAACTAGATATGCAGTTTCAGAGTCTGCAATGATCAATGATGGATTCAATACTTAGGAGTTGTTCATTTAATTTTTTTTAGTATTACAATTAAGATTATTTTCAGAGTATTTTCCAAAAAAATAGATTCACATTAATTTAAAAAAATATCATCCTATCGTACCAACTGGATTAATCCTTTTGATTGGAATAGTTTATTTGATATTAATGTAAAAGTGTTTCCATTATAAAACACCTTTTCAATTAAACCAACCTTTTTACTAGAATAATCATGACCCCAATCAATCAATGAATCTCTAATCAACTTGAAGTATACATATATAGGAGCTCTACACATAAGGGTTGTGCTTCAAATTCTGAACAAAAAATAATCTGTTCAAAGGAGAAATAGGAGAGGCCATAAAATGTATACTAAAAAACAATATAATGGCCAAGATTATAAAAATGATTATGGTGTTGATGATGCTAGTGGAGGTGCAAGCAGATGATGATCATCCTCTTCATTTTGTCAAACATTTTTCTTCTTCAAAACATGTTTCTGATTCTTTAAGAAATGAGGAACCAAACAAAGAAACTGTAGATTGTCACGGTGAGTGTATTAAACATTGTTCGGCACTTGAGAAATGGCCTCTCAGGTTTAAGGATTGCTATTAAAGATGTATCAAGGCTTGCAAAGATGGAAAACATCAAGTCGTTGGGGATCTTGAATTTCTAGTGATCATGTGGTTTCCTTGGAGCCAAAAACATTGAACCAATACAGGTTGACTTTTCACTCTCTTCATCGTCATCTTGTTGATAATTTGTTCACCACTATGTTTAATTATAGATGAGAAAGTAACTCGATGATTAGCGTGTACTCACCCAGCACTAGTTAGTTCTAGAGTTAAATAAGGTTGGACCAAAAAGTTCTTTTTAAAAATGAAATACCATTTTGTGAGTCTGGCCTAATCCTTTAATGCCTACAAACTGCTTTATGGGTTAGCTGTAAAGGCTTCATTCTGAAGGCCAGACTTAAATTAGCCGTAAGGTCAATCAAGGTCAAACCAAAAAGTTTTGTCTAAAATGAGAAATTATTTTACTAGCTCAATTTTGTATTTTTCTTTTTTATAGTTGAAATAAGCCGACTCTAAGGACTTAAATTGTTTTAGCAGTTGTATTCATGATAAAGATATTGTTTTTCTAATAATAGTTTTACCGTTGACAATTTTCGATCTCAGATAAGTTAAATCTCATTATCTTTTCAGTACTTCATACTCAAACTATGCTTTCACTTGTTCCTGATCTTTTTTTCTTTTTTCTTTTTTGGGTTTTTGCTTGCGTTTTGAATCTGAGGCTCCAGTTGAAACTATCAAATATTGAATTAAATCGTGTGTCTTCTGTTCCGTCATGATGCCAGTTGCCACAGACAATGTGCGAACGCGGAATAGTTTGAAAGACTGTTCAGTGGAAATAGGAAACTGCAGCTACTACAATATATAATATTAGATGGAATAGTTTGAAAGACTCCAGCAATCACAAGATAAAATATTTGTTATTCATTTTGATTTTCTATGCTTATTAACAAAATTTTTGATGCTCCGCATACCATGGTTACATGAAGATTCATCAAGTTCCGCACTCATTGGTCAATAAAAATAATTCCTTCTCTAAAAGAAATACATCCGGGGTTAACCTCGCCAAAGTTAGTAATCATTGGTGCATTTAAGATTATAATCTCAAAATACTTCAAAAGGAATTAAAGTTTCAAATGTCATAACCTTTTATCAACTACAATGACATTTTCTGAAATTCTAGTAGCTAAGCATACCAAAATCATATCGCAACAGTTTCCCACCAAGCATTTTTGGCAATAAATAAGCATAACGAGATCACCATATTAATTACAACTATGATGGGTAAAAAAAGAACGTATTAATTACAAGGTAAAAACTGTAGCACACCAGAAAACTTAAGGACCTCCACCATGGTGAAATGGTCAGAGAGTACAGATATAGATCTCAGCTGCTGAAAGACTCCACTTATAATTGATCCTATATAGGGAGTCCATGTGTATTTCAAGAGTTCAGGTAGCTCATCTGACCATTGCTTCTTTGACAACCAAAAGAACCAGGAAAAGCTAACTTCCCAAGGATTCAATGATCTTCTTAACAGACCCAATAAGCTATTCCAGTCCATGGGAATTCAACTCTCTCTGTGTACAATTGGATCAGAACAGCCATCTATAGACACTACATATTAGGCTATTCTCACTTTACTGGTCGTACACCAATGGTTCTTACTCGAAATCGGTACTGGGGTTGAGATTCTTCATCATCATCGTCGTCATCGCCATCATCTTCACTAGAATCATCTTCAACACTATCCCACCGTGCATAGTTTAGAGCTGAATGTCCTTTTGGCTTTGGAATTGATTGCCATCCTTTGGAATTTTGCTCAGGGGATTCCTTGTTTGGTGCTTTAAAGGCAATAGCCTCTGCTGTGGAATTTTTAGGCTCACGGTTTGGGTCTATTACTTGATCAGAAGATAATCTGGAGTCTGTTTTCAGGGCAACAAATGTAACATTATTAGTAGCCTTGCCAAGCTCATCCTTCTGATCTCTCCCAATATTAGAAGTTACCACATCTTTCTCTTCCATTTTTTCCATTTTATTATCTACTTTTTGCATCACCTCATATTTGTCATCTTCTTGTTCTTCAAACTCCTCTTCCTCTTCTGACTCTGGTATTGGAGCAAGTGACTTTCCTTGAGCAGGAAAAGAAACCATTTCTTACTAACAGCGGAGAAAGTACCTCATTTACAAAATTACATTCTAGGCCGAATTTACTACGTCATTGGAAAGTTTTCAACAGTTAGCTGTGTTTTGCAGGATGCAGACCAAATTTACTAATTTATATGACAATTATTAACCTAAAATGTTCAATGCTACAAGAAAACAGTCAAGGGACTTAGAACCGACTTCAGTTCTCACAAAACCTATCATTTTTAATCAAATTAGAAATTAACTTACAGGCTTCATAGCAGATTTAATGAAACAGAACTTAGTTCTTAAAACTCTTGAGCACCAAGTTACCAACTGAAAAAAATGTATGCAACAGCAAATTCAGTAATGAAAAAATATGGCAGAAGAGATTATGCCCTACCAATTGTGTCCTCAAGCGAGCTTGAAGATTTTGATACACCTCTGAAGATGGATTCAACTCCAAGAGTCTGTTGACATCAAAAAGTGCTGAATGGTACTCCTTAAGGGTGACTAGTGTTTGAGCCCGCAGCATCAATGCTCCACTGTGCTTGTGATCAAGCTCAAGCACTGAGGTACATTCTTCTGCTGCCTGAGATGGCAGTGACACCAGTTAATTATATCCCCGAAGAAAAAGAAAAGTTGACTGTAAATCATACAGCAAGAGCTTGCAATTAGACAAATGGGAGAAGGAAGAGAGGACTGATGCAAGTGGAAGATGACAAGCGTGGAAGTTAAAACATGCGAGAAAGTTAAATTCCCAACCAATGTTTAAAAGTGTCAACTAAACAAGGACCACTAAACTCCGATATCCAACTGCAAGTGTCATGAGACTAATAATTCGACATTAGTAAGGCAGCTAGTATTTGTCAACATTAACTACAAATTATAAGTCCTTAGACAGACGAATGACAGAAGGAAGTTAACACATTCAAATAATCTTTTTTTCCATTCACAGTCCATATAAAGGAAATTTGTACCTACGGACGAAAGTAAGGGGATGGTACAACCTTATATTGCTTATGGATGTAGATATAGATTTTAGGCCTCCAATAAAGAACAAGCAAGATTACCAGTCAATTCAAATGAAATTTCATCTTCAAGTGCTATATCATTTACATCTCCACAATCCCTACAAAATTGAACCTTATAGCTTACAGAGGGAGAGGGGGAAGGGAAGCACTCACCCAACCAGAAAATTCTACCGATAAATTTCATCATTTATAAAGATGGTTTTCTCCTTATTGAGCCATTAACTGATCCTCAAACTCAAGTATCAGAATCTACAGTAACAACTTTGAAATTCAAGAAAATGCCAAAATCCTGGGCGAAATATACACTTAACTTCTATACAAACTAAAGCCTTTGACTGCGCATTACCCAAGCAGCCCTAAATATGACAGAGAAAACAAATATCACATAAAACGCCAAAAGATTTTTTTTTGAAAATACAGTTTTCAGTAGAACATGAAAGAAGCATATAGATATTATTCAATTTTATCATCATCTATTTAAAAAATCTAACTTTTTTTTTAAAAAATTTTATTAAACCCATTTTTACAGTATGACTTATTCATTTTTTAATGTTTACCAGTTACCACACAGCAGCGCCTTCGTAACAATAACAAAGACCGAAAACACAAAAAAAGAAGAAGAAAAACTTGAAAGTACCCATTAGAACAAATTATCAATTTCATTAGATAATAAAACCAATTCTATTAGTAGGATTTATCATAGCAAGAGAAAAAAAGGAAACCTTCTTGAAATCGTGAAGCTTTAGATAACAAGCAGCTCTATTACTATGCAAAGCGATCTTCTGGGCCTTCGTCTTAGCCATCCCAATAGCCTCTGTGTAGAACCCAAGCGCCTCACCGTACAGCCCGTCACGGTACATCTGGTGGGCGCGTTCGATCTTGTTCGACGGCGAAGCTGCCATAACCCTTGATCCAGATTCAATCAAATCATACACAAAAAATTGAACTTTGGGTAGTTTACACCTCAGCTCCCGTGTACACACAGAGAGACAGAGGAGACGGAGACAGCCAGAGGCGAAATTCGAGCAATTACAGCAATTCTCTTTAAGACGCGTATTTGCTTGCGCTTAACAAGAGGTATTTATTATTATTATTATTATTATTGTGCATTGCATTTTCCTTCAAGAAAAAATGAAAAAAAAAATTAACTTTTAAGTTAAAAAAAACATAAATTTAATCAAATTTATATATTTTGTATAAATAAAAAACATATGCTTAAGTGCACAAATAATATAATTCCTATATGAATAGAAATAAATTAGTTATGAAAGACTGTATGTTCAAAGAACCGGAAGTCTGAATAAAATTATTATATAAATTTTTTGTAATTCTCAAGTCAAAAACTTAAAATATCATATAAATGTTTTTTAAATAAAACATTTATTAAAAAATAAATTATTAACTAATTTTATTGTGATAAATATGATTTAATATAAATAAATAATTTCCATAAGAAAGTAAAACTATTCATGTATTTAAAAAGTTTAAAAAATCATTTTATTTATTGTAAAAAGCGTTTTCAAATGCATTTATTTCATTGATAGCAAAATAAAATTGCATTTACTTCATTATTTTTAATCTCTAAAAATAAAGTAAGATCAATTAATTTTGGAGTAGGTGAAACCGTATAAAAGCGGATATTGCCCGGCTTGATACCGACGGGAGGGAAGTTCGTATTCCTGCATCCGTCCTCGGCCAAAAAAAAAAAAACCAAATTCTTGAACTTATTTTACTTATTGAACAAATATAGGGAAATAACTGTTCTGCAAACGGCAATTAAAACTAGATTTGGATTTTCAGTTTTATTTTATATAAATTTTATTGAATTAAATTTTTTTAACATTTATTCATGTAAATATATTAAAGAAAATTACATCTATCAGAAGACTAAAATAAGACTATAAGTATACGAACACAGAAATTATAAAGACAATAATGTATACATACATCAACAATTTGATAAAATGTAAAATAAAAAAAAGACTTGTATAGCCTTTTTTATTTTTATCCTTTTTAATACATTTTTCACACAACAACCTTCATCGCCGATTTTATTAGTTTATTTTTGAATAAGTCTAGTTGTTTTAAATATCCATTCTCTTTTTTATTATTTTTTAATTACATAATTTTATTATTATTATTATTTAATTATATAAATAATAAAATATTATTTATACATTTTACAATAATTAGCCGATACAATGTCTTTTTAATATTTTTAGAATTTTTTAAAATTCAAAAAATATATCTTAAAAGTAAAAATAAAAAACAATAAATAAATATATTTTTATAAGTGTTTTCAATTTTCCATTAAAATAAAATTTGAAAATTAAGAAATCATACATGCCTTAAAATTTTCTTTCAAATTTACATACTTTTCTTGTAGTAATTAATTGATACCGTATTTAATTAAAAATTAAACTTAAATTTTAATATAACGAAATATTATATAAAAAACACATATTTAATATTTTTTAAAATGGAGCATACATATTTATAGATATAAATTGTATAACAATATATATATTTTTAAATTATGTTTACCATCACTTCATTAAATATATTTCCATATAAATATTTATATATGTACCATTATCTATAGGATAAGTAAATAATTTTCATTGTGTAAGCATTTGTAAAACACGAGTCCGCATTCATATTCGGATCTCTAACATTATTACTTGTAATTTAAAGTGAAAATATTATTAATAATTTTCTTTCCGATATATATATATATAAAATTTATGACTGAAAAATGAGAATAAAGAAAAAGTAAGAGATAGACAGTTTTTTAATATAAAAACAGAGTTATTTTTTGCATTTTTGGTTACTAAAGATGGTCCAGAATAAAAGCTTCATATGTAATTAATCTTCGTAGGAGTGGGTAAAAGAAAATTTAGAAATGAAAGATTAAATATTTCTGATCAAATAAGAAAAATAAAGAAATAATATATTAGTTTTTGAAGTTATTTTTAAATTAATTATGATATTAAAGTGTATTTCATTGCTAATTTCTCTCTAAACTTAATTATTAGAGATTGGTACCCAAAAATATTATTAGATATTATAAAGCACACGTTTAAAAAAATATATAAAAAATCTCAACATTAAAATTTTTTCAATATTAAATGTATTTTTTTTTACTAGAATCGATAATTATTTTGATCTTCAAAAAATGTACACTTTTTAAATTTAATGTTTTTAATTTTATTTTCTTAATTTAATTTTTCAAAAACGATCTCATCTTAAAAAAAGCATTACATTTAATCTATTAACATATATTTAATATTTTTTTTTGTTTCACTTAACTAATATTTTATATAATTTAAGTATAGATAATTTGATTAACAAAATAAATCTATTAAATTTTTATTAATAAAATTAAAGTAAATATTCTTTTAAATAATGCATATTTTTTGAAAGACTGAAAAATATAAAATTTGAAAAAATATAATTATATCTAAAAATAGCAATTCAGTATTTTTATTATGAAAAAATATATATCAAATGCACAAGTAATAAAAATATAACAAGAAAATTAGTTTTTTGATGGATGATTATTAATTTAATATTTCTTCATTTTTTTCATCATTTTTAATATTTAAAAAAGGACTTTAAAAAAATTCATTCTAATGATTCTTAGAAATTAGAAAAACGTATTATAGAATGACTCAATTTTTTTAGTACACATTATTAAATTAGATAAAATAAGAGTGATTTGATAATATAAAATAAACTATCCATCTAATAAATTTTTATACTATAATTTATTTATTAAGTTAATATATAATATTTTGTATTATATAACATAATTTTATTATATATTTGTTAAATAATAGATAAGATAAAAATAAAATCAATTTTAATTTTTTTATATAAAAGTATATTAAATTAATTAATAATTATTTTTTTAATAAAATTTTGATAAATTAGAATTTGAAATTTGAAGATTTTAAATTTATGATTTTAAAGTTAAAGACTTTGAGTTTTAGTGTTTTAAGTTAAAAGTTTAAAATTTAAAATTCAAAATTTAAATTTTGAAATTTAAATTTTTTAGAGTTTAAAATTTTGAAATTTAAATATTGGAATTTTAAAATTTAAAGATTTATAATGTTAATGTTTTGATTTTAAAATTTTAAAATTTAAAGTTTAAAATTTTAAAATATATTTAAATTTGGATATAAGTATAATTTTTTATGATAATTTTGCTTATATGATAGTTTAGAGATAAAGTTAAGGTGATATATCAAATAATATATAAAAATAAATTGTATTAGTTTATAAGAATACGAAGCATCTACCCTAAATATATTAGAAATTAGAACAAAATGATGCTTTTAACAAATATGAAATTGATAATAACATTTTTTTTGTTAAATATTTACAATATTATTTTCTTTTTAATCCTTATACTGTTTTTCGCAATTTTAGTTTGAAAGACTCCAATTTGCTCTAGGAAAAGTGAAAAGGGAAAAAACCGAAAGAAGAAATATCAGCAGGGGGTTGGGGCCCTTGTGGTCTATGTTTCTGTCTTCTCTTCTTTGTCGCTCTCCACAGTAAACCCTAAACTGAAATTCGAAATAATCCTTCTTCTTCTTTTTAGTCTATCGGCTTATAAACAGTAAGCCATCCTCTCTCTCATATGCTTAGCCTGCGCGCTGGTGCAGAACGCTCCCCCATTTTGGTGCTTAGTCCAGTGCTTGCAGAGTGAATTTGTATCGCACTCATCGAATACTTGTCCGTCACCGAAAGGTAATTTTTTCTGATTCATGTCACTATCCTTTTACGCAGTTAAAATTCAGTTTTTAGAAAAATAATATCGTGGAAACTGGGTTTTGATTGACGGTTTATGTTATTTTGAGGTGCCCATGAACAAAACAGAAGTATAATGTAATTAGGGTTCCAGGCGGTAGCAAGATGACCTTGATGTCCGAATTTATGAGCTTGCAAAATCCTTTTTTTTTTCTTTTAAATTAATTCATAATAGGAAAGAGGGAAGTTTGTATGCGATCGCGTTCTAATTCTATATGAATAAATGGGTTTTTAATAAAAGCCTTGCTTTGTCCCTTCAGATAATCGGTTGTTTCCTTGTGACTTGTGATTTATGGACTGCCTTAATCTTTTCATGTAGTTATTAATTTGCTAATATAGAAGAACATAAATTGAAATTTGGCATAATATGTTGTAGCTTAAGAATTATATGTTTCTTCAATGTCTAATGTTTCAAAGAAGTTTCCTACGAAGGGAGTTTGACACGTGTAAGGATGAGAAACTGGCTATAAAGTAGTGTTTAAAACAAATTCTTTACCTGGTTGGTGTTAAGTGATTGCAAAGAACGTAGTTTCTATTTTCATTATGTACAACCCCCTACCTAACAGTAAAATATAGAGTCCATAATAGATTAACATTTTTTTTCACCCTTCCTCTTTGTGTTCTTATGCAATATATAATAATTAAGAGAGAAGTGAACATAATTTGTGAAGTAAGTAATTAAGTTCGAAATTGCTCTTATTTTACATTGTAGTGCTATGTTTGTTTACAAAGTCCTTATGTTATTATCAGCTGATTTGATCAACAAAAATTGAAATAACTGTAAAAGTGTCGTTAGCATCATGGTCACACTTGATTTCCATGTTAAACATAGGTTGTACTGCAGAACTATCATGTCTTGAGATGGCTGTTGCAGCCGAAGTTTTCTCTTTACATTTACAATTTACAAAATTGAGTTCTGTAATTGCTAGCCAACTTCATTGGAGTTTGATTTCTTCATAGAACGATAGAAGAAAGAAATTGATTTTCCTCTTTCAATCTTTCCTTGAGTACTAAAAATATTAAAAGTAATATTTGGTTCTTGTTTCTCATCTTTTCTCCACTTATCTTCATTCAATTAATAGTTCTTTTACATATATATAACAAAGCAATGGTGTTCTGGCTGCTGACGCACAGAAGACTTTTGCTGCATTGATCATTATCTGCCAATTAGGAAACTGTTATATATGGGGATTGAAAAATTACAATCACATAGATAGTATGTGTCAGATCAGGTGGTATCAATAGTGATCTCACTTTGACAAATGTTTTTGTGGCTATATTGCTGTCTTGAGTGCAATAACCTGGGTAATACTATTCATATAATTTCTGTTTCTGTTGTAGAGATTTTGTGACTCAGCTGTTTGTCTTTTTGTCTTTTTATACTAGAAAATCTTCCAATAGCCATAAGTGTGCCTTTGTACATTTGATAGAACATGAAACCATGTCGTAGTTGGGTACTGTTACTAGCTTCATAAGGTTCATTGAACCAATTACTTAGTTTCCTGATGGATGCCAGAGCTAAGCAATGATTCTTATGGTTCTTATTGTGAACCTGTTTCTATGCTTATATATTTTACTATCACATTTACATGGAAGGATTAAAAGAAGATGAAGCTTGAGATGGGAAAGTGAACTTGTCAAAAAATTTCATGGGTTGGAACATTGAAGGTTGCTTAGGTTGGCCGGGAAATTTTACCACATTTGATTTTGAATCAGAGTTGGTAGTACATCTTGGTAGGCCCCTTTTATGGGGTGGCAAGCATGAACTTTGTTTCCCACAGCATGAGAGACATTGTTGTTCCTTTAAACAGTAAAATCTTTCTGATTTAAAATGAACTTTTTTTGTGCACACTTTTTATGGGATGGTGTTTTGCAAGGTTTTCTCCCTATTTCTTCCTATTCTTTTTGTTTATTCCTTCACTAGATTTTTTTGGTTGTTCTTGCAAAATTTAAAGTTGTTGGGCATTTTGTGTTCAATAACTGATAAGAGAGATGAGTTTTATGCATAAGTCATACAACTTGTGAATAATTTTGTGGAATAACCAAGAAGATGATACTTATGTTTCCATATTATCAATCGAATTTGACGTTTACATTTAAAACAAACCCTTGCCTTCTTATGCTGGCCTTTACACTGCACAATTTTACAAATTAGTATGAATGGGGAAACTAGTTGTAGCATGTGTTGGATATGAGTGCTCTTAGGGCATGCCAAAGTTTAATTTAATGATGTTATGTAGCTTGTGTAATGGCATATGGAGGCACTGCTAGAGATCTTTGATCGGGGAGAGTGGAGGGGATGCTGCTGTGGTATCCATTAACAACATGTCTCATTCTTGTGTATATTTTAATGTTTGTTGATAAAATTGGATGTAGAGATTTATTAGGTCATCAATTACGGTTTGATTTGGCTAACCATATTCTTGGGGCCTCCCTTTCTTTTTTACCAAAATTGGCTGTCGGAGAGTTGATCACATGTGAGATTGGTATATTATTAAGAAAATCTTAAAGGGATGTTTTGCTAGTATACTCTTATTCTGCACATTCCTTCTTTGTTTCTCATTCTTGTAATTAATGGGCAGGGAAGAGCTGGATTTTGCTGTCTTATTCATTACATTGTGGCATCATATACACAATCTGAACTAAATATAGTCGGCTGTCAACAACATGGCTGGATTGTTGTCTAATGATGTCTCTCATCATGGAACATATCAAGGTGGTCCTCAAAGATACTCTCCAGAGAAGCCAGAGGATGGTTCTCTTTGGTACTTTTCTAGGAAGGAGATTGAAGAAAATTCACCATCTAAACAAGATGGCATAGATTTGAAGAAAGAAACTTACCTACGCAAATCATACTGTACATTTCTCCAAGATTTAGGCATGAGACTTAAAGTGTGAGTTTTTCTGTCATTTAAACAATCTCTCTCTCTCTCTCTGTCTTATTTTTTTTGGGTAGCATTAATGCTCTATCTCAACTGCAATGGGTCTTTTTCTTTGTTTTCTCTCTTGGGTAAACTGATATAGATAACTGTTTGCTAATTTATTATGTTTATTACTAATCATATTGAAAGTACTAATAAATGGCATTGAAGATGCATAACTTAATTCACCATCATGTTGATTGTGGTTTTATTGTGACACAGGCCTCAGGTAACCATTGCCACAGCAATAATTTTTTGTCATCGTTTCTTCCTTCGTCAATCCCATGCAAAGAATGATAGGAGGGTGAGTGTGTATTCTGATATCGTAACTTGCATTTTGTCATTGTTGGGTTATAGTTCTCTTTGCTGGTAGCAAATACTTTTGTTGGCTGTTGTAATATCTTACATTCACCTTTTAGCAGAATAATTTGTATTGTATTTTGAACCTTCTACTTTTAGGACACCAGTTCATTATAACCAATCTACCCTTTATGGCATGCTCTTTTTATATTACTGTGCTGTGCTATCTTTCTCTTTTCCATTTCCTATCTATCACTTGATCTTGTTAATTAATACATCTTTAATTTCTCTTTCATTGCATCGATTGGTTATAATATTCTTGTTGTGGACAGTAATTCTTCATTCACTCAATGGCATACAAAGGTAGCACTTCGTTGGCTCTTTATTTGTTTATCTTTACTTACTGAGAACTAACAGACAAACTAACAGTATAGTTAATACAAATATCCTAGAAGAGCACATAGGCAGTTTATATCCTATCTAAGGGATTGAAGTAGGAATTACCAAATAGAGAGGGACAAGGGTGCAGCGTTTATTTCTAGATAAGTTTGAATGCAAATGAAGAATTGAAGCGGAGTCAATTTTAATTAGGGATTTACAATATTAATTCAAAATATGCTGAACTAAAAATGTTGCTTTTGCATGAAAAAAACATGCATGTGCTCCTGGTGGGTTTAGGATTTCAGATCTAACCATTATCCTTATTCTTGTAGTGTAGGATATGCACTGGACATTACTGGATGCGTTAATTGATGTTCTATTTGTAATTTTCAAATTCCCTGAAAGGAAAGAAAGAAAGAAAAAAGTTTCAGCCATATATATTGTGAAAATGTTAAAAAGTCATTATGCATATTGTTGAACATTTGCTTTCTCTGCTTATACTTTTCAAAATGTGGTACAGTGTCAACAGACTGGTATGCATTTTGATATGTTGCAGATGCTATCTTGTGAATACATTTTATAACTGCACCCTTGAGAATACTATGGTAGATGCATAGGAACATGATAGTAAAGTCAGCGACTTCATGTTCGTTCAGTAATTGAGTGCTAGATGAGGGAAGGTTGCTGGTGATAGATTTTCATATCCAATATTTCAAATGAAACATAATTAGAGTCTGATGGGTGAATAGGTTCTGAAGACACATAGATGGATGACAATATAAAAACGATAATGTGGAGCTGAATAGTGAAGGGAATGAGTGAGGCTGACTGTAATTGTTGTTTAATAAGAAATTAATTGCATGTAAGGCCTAAGTAGTTGGGATTAAGGATTTGTGTGGTATGTCAATTTGAAGATGTGTTATGCACTTATGTCATGCAATGGATGGAATTCACAAATTAGGGAATTTATTAATCTATTGGTAGTTGTATTCCCAGCAATTGGTAATGGAAGTTAAGATGGTTAACTAGCTGGTTGGCGTTCAGCATGTTTTGGAATCTTTGTTCTTTAATTTGATCTTTCCTTCCTATCAAATGCTAAAAACTCTAGTCTTTTGGATAGAAAAAGAAAGGGAAAACAGTACAATAGGTTGGAGGATAAGATATCCTCAGACCTGAAAAATCAATAAAAAAACCATTTCATAGTCAAAGAAAACAATCTTGGGCAGAAGATCTGCCCAATCTCTTTGCACATCTGAAATAGTGATTCCTTAAATAAACCATGTGCTGAACAACAATGAGAAGCCATGTGCACAATTCTGTCCCATAACAGGTTTGAAGGCAAAGAAACACCCTTGAAAATGCAAGCATTCCTTTCCA
The DNA here is from genome assembly GCA_037074535.1 of Gleditsia sinensis. NCBI lineage: Eukaryota > Viridiplantae > Streptophyta > Magnoliopsida > Fabales > Fabaceae > Gleditsia > Gleditsia sinensis. Next base: position 8,978,627 of record CM073476.1, read on the forward strand.
ACCATAGAAACCACAAAATCCCATTAATTGCACTTTGCCACAAGGTTTTGTTATCCTTCTTATTACCAAACCTTGAAATTGAATTTGAAGAAATTGATCCAACGAACTACGACATACCCAACTCTCACTAAAAATTTCAAAAAGCTTATTCCATAAACATCTCACTGTTGAACAATGGAGAAATAAATGAGATAAGTCACTGACTTAAATCTACACATAACACTTAATAGGGGAGAGAGCTATATGGGGACATTGAACCTGCAACATGTCATTAGTGTTAATCCTATTAAGTATCGTAGTCCAAACAAAAGACCTGACTTTAGAAGGAGCTTTAGATTTCCAAAGTGGTTTATCAAGAACAAGTTTCTCTCTTGTAGGAGAATGAGTAAGGAACTGAAAATAAGATTTACATGAAAAAACACCAGAAGAATCAAGGTTCTGAACTCTTATATCATGATTAGAAGAAAAGGGAGCATAATCAAGTAAAGCCAAAAGGGAATGAAGTTTATTACTTTCTCTAGCACTCAAATTTATGAAGAAATGAAATTCCAACAATTAGAATTTTGAAACTTGGAGAAACTTTGGATGGGAGAATTATGCATAGTAGAAAATCGGTAAAGCTGAGGATAAGTCTAAAAACATATTTCCCACCCAAGTATCCTCTCAAGATCTAATTTTTGAACCATCCCCCAATTTTATAGAAATAAGTGGCAAAAAGAAAAATAACCTTGTGAAATAAATTTTTAAGGATTCGCATGAGTCACATTTGCTGCTGTGTTTGCATTCCAACCATTCAGATGTAGGCCATACCTGGTTTGAATAACCTTATGCCATAAAGCAGTTAGCTCTGAAGGAAAAGCAATAGCCACTTAGCTGACAAGGTGATGTTCTTGGACAACATATTACCAAGACCCAAGCCGTTTTCATTCTTAGGCCTGCAGCAAACCTCCCAACTAAGCGAATGCTGTTATCCACTCCAGGACCTGACCAAAGAAAATTCCTATTAATCCTCTCAATCTGGTGAGCCACAACTGCTGGCATCTTAAAAGGAGACATATAGTAGATAGGGATGCTGGACAAATGCTGGGAACTAATAACATAGGGAGTGCACATAAGATTTTCAAGACATGATCCAGAGAATATTGTATAATTTGTATCCAACTTACTGGGTGGTTTTGACCTTGGCCTAGTGGCCTAATGGGTTCAAACCCTAAGTGTGACAAAATGGCCCCTCCTTGATGTTGAGAAAAAAATTGTTGGGTCATCTTTAACCATTTACAGTTAAAAGGATAAACAAAATTGATCTTGTTAGCTTGTTCATGCTCTAGGAAATTTGATGAATAGCACTATGCTAATGATACGATAGCAGCTTTACTTCTTTTATGGCTTCCTTTTACACCTTTCCTCATTCTTGCATGAGCTGTTACTCTAGTGTAACCTGGTACTGGTGAACTGTAGTTACCCTTATGCTTGGAGTGCCATGTATTTCTGGCGTTTTAAGGAATCAAAATGACTCATGTCATGATAAAAAAAATTCTATAAAAAAAAATGAGAATGATTTTGTGACCCGATAATTATAATAGGTAACTATTTTTTGTTTTTGTCTGGGTGATGTTTTAAGAATATTTCTGGGCAGTGAGGGACTATAAACTATCATCCTGTTTAACCATCAGACTGATGCTTATGGTTTTTTATTAACTTATTCTGTAGTTACATGTATCTCAGGTGATATTTAACCAAGTAGTATTTTTGTTGGATGACTTTCTATATGATTATAGTTCTTATGACAAAAATTTATTTTCTAGGATTGTTCTATGCTGTTCATCAACCTGCTGTTTATTTGTTGCTTGTTTGAGCTCTGAATGTGCTATGTAGAATTGTTCTATGCTTGTGCGAGTTCATTCTTATATCCCTGCCTGTTTGATATACATGTCTGTGTGCATAGTCATAAACTACCTTTCTATTTTCACAACTATGGTTTGGTAAATGATGCATTTACATATATGATAAAATATTAAATTAAATAAGTGATGATAATTGGTAACTTAACAAGTTTTACAGACCATTGCAACAGTGTGCATGTTTCTTGCTGGGAAGGTTGAGGAAACTCCTCGCCCTCTAAAAGACGTGATTCTTGTTTCATATGAAATCATACACAAGAAGGATCCTGCAGCAGTTCAGAGAATCAAACAGAAGGTATATCATACGTCTCCCACTCCCTCTAATGAATTATTTGTTTTATGTTTTGTGTGGTTTACTTCTTTCTTTTTGATGATTCCTATGTTGATATCCTTTACCTGAACTTCTACTGGAATGGCCATAAGTTTGTTTCTACTTTCTAGGAGAACAGATTAATTTCTGTTGCAAGTAGGGAAGTGAATGCAATTATGACATGCAATTTGTATCTGAAATTAGTTTTGTGGACTGAATTTAGTCTTTGTTTTTTAATATTTGTTTGTGTTTGACCTTCTATTCATTTCTCTCAAAATTTGAATTTTCTATTTCCTGTGGAATAGCTGTCTTTTGTAATGTGATTTTTTCTCATGCCATTGCTTTTTACTTGCAACTATGGCACAGGAAGTGTATGAACAGCAGAAGGAATTAATTTTACTTGGGGAGAGGGTTGTTCTTGCAACTCTTGGTTTTGATCTTAATGTTCACCATCCGTATAAACCTCTTGTTGAAGCAATAAAGAAATTCAAAGTTGCTCAAAATGCCCTTGCTCAAGTTGCTTGGAATTTTGTTAATGATGGGTATGGAGATAACACCATTTTTGTTATGCCCAATGGCCTTTCATTTTTCTATCCTGAAATTAGGATGTGGTATGCAGACTTCGGACATCTCTTTGCTTGCAATTTAAGCCCCATCACATTGCAGCTGGAGCCATATTCCTTGCTGCCAAATTCCTCAAGGTGAAGCTCCCATCAGATGGGGAGAAGGTCTGGTGGCAAGAGTTTGATGTCACCCCACGCCAATTAGAGGGTTGGTGCTCCCCCCCTTTCCCCCATTTTTATTTTTCAAGTACTTGAATTTGAAAAGAAAAACTACCAACTCTTCTTTGTTTCCCCTCTATCTCTTCCCTAATTCTTCTGCTTATCTCTTCCATTTCTTTGAATTTGATGGTGTTTGAGTAAGAATTAATTGTCTACTTAATTGAGATTATTCTGATTGGGAAGAAACACCAATACAGGTGCAATCAATCTAATGGTCAATGTCATTTGATCTTATATATTTTTATTACCGTGAAAGACCTGATTGTGTATGTTCATTTCCGCAGAAGTTAGTAATCAAATGTTGGAGCTTTACGAACAAAACCGAGTGCCACCATCCAGTGATATTGAAGGAGCTGCAGGCAGCGGGGCTACTAACCGGGCCCCTGCAAAAGGTCCAACAAGCAATGATGACACTGCAACCACAAACAGTAATTCCCAGACTGGTGCCACAAGTTCAAGACTTGAAACCTCAAAGTCTGCAGCTTCTAAGGCAGTGCCTGAGTCATCTGCTACTAATCATATTGGACTCCCTGTATCGAACCATGGTAGAAGTAGTGATTATGGCAACATGGAAATGAAACACACGGCAGAAGATGAAGCCAAAAGCAATCAGCATCCTGAGCGGGAACCTCTTTTGTACAAGGCAAACTTTCAGGAATCCCAAGACATGGTGAGATCTCGATCAGGTTATGGCGAAGAGCAAGAAAGCAATGCTGAGAGAAGTGAAACAAAGGACTATGGGGAATTGAAAGATAAACATACAAGCAGAAACATAGATAACAGTGATGGTACATTTGTCCAGCCACCTCAGGAGGCCATAAAGAAAATTGATAGAGACAAGGTAAAGGCTGCGTTAGAGAAACGAAGGAAAGCATCTGGCCAAATAACTAAAAAAAGAGAGTTTATGGATGATGATGATCTCATTGAGAGGGAACTGGAAGATGGAATCGAACTGGCTGCCCAGAGTGAAAAAAACAAGCAGGATAGGAGGCAAAGCTGGTCTAAACCCTCAGATAGATCAGATCATGAGAGTACGCAGCATGGAAGATATCAAGATCATGCAGATGAACACCATCATGGGATAAAGGGTCTGCAATCATACCAACCAGATCTAAGTGCTGTGGAAGAGGGGGAGTTATCAGCACTTGATGACATTGGCCCAGGACATCAGTCACCCAAGTCAAGCAACCGCAAGAGAAAAGCAGGGAGCTCACCTGATAGAGTAGTGGAGGGGAAACAACGGCATAATTATGGCCATGGACCTCACTACCACAGTCGTTATGATTATATGGATGATCGAAACAAGGTCGGCCGACTGGGTAATACTGAGAGGGACAGCAAAAGGCATGTACAAGAGAATCATGTTTAATGCTGTGGTTACAATTGCTGGGTATGTATACACTTTGTAGATCCTGGAATGCTGTGTTCTGATTTAGCACCGAGTTGCTCTTTAATCCCCTGGTCAGATTGAAGGTGATTCTAGAACTCTTCAACTTGGTTGGTTGGACAAACACTTCCCTTGATGTACTAATTTTTGCCTCTTCAATTTATGGGCATAGAGGAACAAATTGTATTTACATAAAGTGAGGGATTGAAGATGGACTTGTAATGGAAGGTCCATTTTCCCTTAACATTATCAATGTTTATTATCGTTGTCCTTGTGAAATAGTATTCGCCAAGATATAAAATAGAAATTTTAGTGATTAGAAGATGAAAGGGATTTTTGTGATACCACGATTATATGTTTAATTTGAAGGCGAAAGATTTCATATGGATTATGATCTAAACCTATCAAGGAAAGAAAGAGTAGTGTTAAAAGATGAAAAGTTACATATATACTCAGTTGTCTCTGGTGACCTGTGATAACAAACTTGCACAATAATGAGTTCAAAGAGTTCGAACTCTAAGATTGCAACTAGTGTCTAAGAAGAACATAATCAAAAGTTTAAAACAATTTTTATGAATAAAATTAAAAGTTATAATAACTAAAAAGTTACTAAAAATTTGGTATAAGATATTTCAAATGTAAATAACTAGTGAACAAAAAAAGAAAAAAAAGAAAGAAGAAGACAGGAATTGAATTCTTGGTTGACGAGTTATCGAGAGGAGAATTTAATTACTGTTGTGTCCAATTTCTTGAACCTATGTGTATATAAAAAGGGATCAAATTTTTATATTTGTAGAGATAAAAAATTTATTTTAGCAATAGAAGATAGTGTCATTATCAAATTTCATAATTTTTTTAATCATTTTATTATCTAAGAATATAATTTTATTTTGATCTCATGAAATATTTAACACTCAAAATTTTGTATGATTGTATAGCACCATTTGTGTATTGCACCCAAAGCCATTTTTTGAGTCTTCAGCGTCTCTCACAGTCCAACCCTTCTATGGTTGCTCTACATTTCATCCAAATTCCACCCTCCATATTCAGTTCTCTCTGCAAAAAAAAAAAAAAGCTGCCTTTTGCTTGGGTGAAGGAGAAAGGAGGTGAATAATCAACGATGCCGCCAATACCGGAGGTGATACTATCGGTCTTACCGAAAGACCCACATGAGCTGCTCGATCTATCTCGCAGTATTGCATCCATGGCGATTGGTTCGTTCGATTCGGCAATGTATCAGATGAGGCAGATGTTGCATGAGAACCAAAGCATAATGGAATAGCTCGAAATGAAGGTATCTGATCTTAGTCTTCTGTGCCAGGAAGCTGAGTCCAGCTTGAAGATGGCTCTAGATGAGAGTGTAAGTGGGTTTTTTTCCCTGACGGATTCTGTTTCTTTAAAAACAAAAATCTTCTCCGAGAGTTTATCTATAGAATTTTGTTGTTAGTTGCTTGCCTTTAGAGAGAACAGAGGAAATGGGGTAAATGCAGAAACATTTATCTGCTGGTTATTAGCATTGAAAGAAAAAGAAAATATTATTTCTGCTAGCTCTTGCGCTCGTTGTGAAATCTTCAAAAACACAACATAAAATTTAGAGAATTTAAAGAACCAAACAAGGTCGAATAAGATGCCATGAACAGATGGAATAGAATAGATTTTTAACGAAAATATTTACTTTTAGTTATTAATCTAGGAAAAAGGAAAGATCTTTTCTACTGTAGCATTTTAGTGTGTTTCCTTTTTTACTTTTTGTTCTTCTTTTTGTGTTTCCTTTTTTACTTTGTATTCTTCATTTTGTTCTTTTTGATTTTCCCTTTTTACTTTTCATTTATTTGCCATATGCGTAGTTCCTTGAGTGTCTGTCAAGTTTCCTTTCTCTTCCTACTTTATCTGATGTAGATAGATAGCCAAATATTACCTGACATATATTACAAGGAAAGATTGACTAGCAATATTGACTACTATATTGATCGTATCTGACTCAATAGTTTATTCTGGTTGTAATACTACTGTAATGTCTTAAAACAAGGTATTTCTATTTTTATGTCTCATTGGAGGTTGGTTTGAATCACTTAGAAGTGTTGCCATACGTTGTAAGAAATCTTGATGAATCTCCTTCTAGGCCATGCTTTCAGTTTAAGCGGTCAAATTCTTGTTTGTCAGATGAAGTATACTATGGTCTCAATCATATGATTACAATATTGTCTGTTTCTAGTTTTCAATTACACCATTTTCTGAATATAAGAGTGGATGGAAAGTTGTTCAAACATTTTGGTTGAAAAAGTTATTCTTTTATGTGTTGACTGACATTGTTTTGGTCCGAAACTAAACACAAAAGGCTTATCACTTATACATAAGTACGTGCACATGTTCTTTTGGACATGTAATTCTATATCACTTGCAGAAAATTCTTCCTTGGATGTAGACGTGTAGTAAAATGACCAGTTTTCTTATATAGAGTTAACATTAAATATACATCAATTATGATGCAGATTATTGTTAATCTCGTTGTGGAATACACTGAAATGCTGTTATGGGAAATCTTGATTTACATGCCTTTTTGTTTGCTTCTCTAATATAGACAGTCATAGTCTGTGTGCCAATAGAATAAAAGCATCTGTGTCTCTTATAATCTTCTTTGGGCATATGAAAGTTAAGAGTGCTATATTCACACATAATTTTTGGTTTGCATGACCTATATGTATAGTGCTGCTGCTGATTTTCAGAAAGTCTAGTTGCATATTCTGGTTTAAGACCAATATGTTTTCATGGAAACTATGCAGCTGTTACTTCAATAAACTCATGCTAGAGAAGTTCAAAGTACATTGTATAATGCTTATCTTGGATAAAATTCATTCCCTTTCCCTTTTTCCTTATTTATTTTGATATGTGAGGTAGAGTGGTCAAAGGGATGTTTGTATTTTGTATATCAAATCCTACATGTTCACTAATTGATGTAAATAAAAAGGAAAAAGGACTCATAAGAGTTTGAATGGGAGCTTACTCCATAGGAAGTTACTACTACCAAATCCCATCTTAAGTTTGTTTCTTCGTACAGGAGATTTGGGATAAAGTAGCTTTAAGGATTTTGAGGCAATGATATGACTTGTTGGCCTCTTAAACCACATTAAGAGAACATAACATATAACATTATTCTAACCCTAAAAGTACATATACTTATCCTCTTAACAAAGGGTAATAAACAAGAGGAAATGCTTATTTTTGTTAGCTACCATTTAAAAAGAATCAACCTATTGTATATTTTTTTTTCCTGCTGTAGAATAATTCTATTCATTATTATGATGGAGACATTTCATGGTTAACTCATTTGACATATAGAAGATCTTCCAAACTTATCAGTTTTGTTTGCACACCGACATGCCTCTGCTCAACCTGATTGTATCCTGCATGCATATTTATTTTTTCACTTTTATCTCGTTAGAGCTCTAGCAACATTTTTTTTGGTTTTAGTTTTATTTTTTAAATACTCTTCCTGCGTGCTTAACTTTCCTTGTATAGCACAAATTACTGTGCTTATATTGAAATTGCTGCTTATTTATTTTAATTTTAATTTTTATTTAGACCTGACATATTATTTTCTTTTCACTAATTTTATAGTTGGAGAAATCTAAGAGACGAACGTTGCAGTCTTTGAGTGATTACAATCAATCTGTAAGACATTCATATATTTATTTTATCATAATTATCAGTCATTACATTTGAGTTTGCTGCTGAAAATGGTAAGAATCATTCTCCTAAAGAAACTCTTTTTCTCCCCTTTTCTTTTTCTCATCATTCTTGGGACAGCTAGATGAAATTCTATCTGATTTATAACAAGTGACCAATCAGTTTAAACGGCATATCCTGATAAGGGTTGTTAGAATTAATGTAATTACATTATGTGTGATTAGGGAGTGTAGGTTATATCCCTTGATTTAAATGATTATATTAACTATCTTATCCCTTGATTAGGTACTTAGTCTTTCTTCTTTAGTCTTTAGAATGTAAATTATGTTAGTTGGGTTAACATACTCGTGTGTCTTTCTCTAAATGTAGTCAGAGTAAAGTTGAGTCTCCTTATTCTTTAGTTTATACTGATGTTTGGGGACCTAATCGTTATCATTCTATTTTAGATTTTAAGTATTTTGTCACTTTTATTGATGATTACTCTTGGTGTACTTAGTTGTTTTTAATGAAGGATCGATCTAGACTGTTTTATATTTAAAAAAAATTTTGCACTGAGATTTGTACCCAATTTAATACGTCTTTTAAAATTTTGCGAAATAATAATGTACATGAATAGTTTTGGCCTCTTTTCAACATTTTATGACTGCTAAAGGTATACTTCATCAATCTTCTTGTGTTCACACATCACAACAAAATAGTGTAGCTGAACGCAAGAATCATTATTTAATTGAGACACCTTGCACTTTATTACTTTATCACAATGTTTCTCTTTTTTTTTGGAGTGATGCAATTCTTACAACCTGTTACTTAATTAATTGTATGCCTTCTTCAGTGTTCAAAGGTCAGATCCTTCATTCTCTCATATTTCTAGATTAACTATTATATCATCTCCCTCCTCGTGTTTTTGGATATGTTTGTTTTGATCATAATAATATCTCAAGTCGTGATAAACTTGCAGTCAAGTCTTTTCAATGCATCTTCTTGAGCTATTCTAGATTGTAAAAGGGCTACTGGTGTTACACTTTCTTAATTCGTCAGTTCTTTGTGTTTGCTTATGTTATTTTTTTGAGCAATCTTCTTATTACTTACCATCTCGTTCTGTTGATCAGTCTATTGTTATTGATGCTCTTTTTCTTTGTAGAAAATAAAAGAGTTCATTGCCATCTTTTGCAGAAAAATTAATTATAGTTAAAATGAGACCATATGAGTAGAGTGAAATGCTTTCAAATATTAGGGGAAATAAGAATTGGATAAATTATAATACTTGAACTTGAAGGAATAAACTGTGATATTTCCAAAATAAGCATTCAATTCTTCCATGTATGTCAAAATATGTAGGTTATTTAATATTGAGAGATCAAGAACCTCCAATTCAGAAAGGTTTCTTTCAAAGATAAGAAAAATGGATATTAAAAAAATAGAGGTCAATTGGAACATTCACCGGTAAATAACCTTATGGAAGTGGTTATGCCATTAATGGAGAAAATACTTCTAGACTTGGTTTATAACACCCACTCACTCTTAACAAATATTAATGAACTTCCTAAATCAGCTCTACGTGGGATGAGATCACAGTAGTGGGAATAAAATAAAATAATAGTGAATATTGTAGTTTGTAACAGCTTTGGGTGAGATGAAACACCCTTTCATAGTACTTGTTATGAGCATATTATAGATGGTCCGTGAAGCATGAAAGTCCCACGCCACACACCTAATCATGGAAGCTTAGGAAAATGCTAGTTGTTTTCTTCCTAAGTCTGCATATAATGGGTATAGTTGTAACACTTGAGTGCTCAAAAAAATTCCCATTTCCAGTGGGATTTTCCCCGTCAGATGCAACAAGCATATGCCTTTTCATGGATCACAGAACAGAGGAATTTGGAGAAAATTGGCGTATAGCTCACAGGATGAGGTACAACTATTGTGTTTGTTTTATAAATAACCGCAAGCACACGACGTAGCTGTAGTTAGTCTGACAAATACGGGTCGTATTTCACTAAGAACAATTATCAACTACTAGAATTATACGAAATATGCTATCTAAATCGATGTAATACGATAGAGAGTTTGTCACAATTAAATAAATAAGTAATTCGATTAATAAAAGCCTAGGGTTAGGGTTCACTGCACTTATGATATTCAACATTCAATATTTATCTCTAATTGCAATTATCTAGGTAATTGAGGATGATTTAATCTTAATTAATTAGCAACCTCTTTCAAGCATTACTAATCGCACCTAGGTTAATCCAATTGTTTACTTTCGTGGTTCTTAGTTCAACTTAGGTCTATTAAGTTCTATGCCAACCATGGAATACAATTAATTGATTTTCTCTTACCCACTAATTGATTCATTCTTAGAGAGTCTTAAACTACTTTCTTGATTAACTATTAGGTTCCAGTATTAATTTTCACCTTTCAATTCATCAATTAATATTCTAAGACGTGATAAAATGTTGGCTAGATATTCATCAATTCATATGATCAATGCATAATAGTCAATGCTAATTAACTATGGATAATACAATTAGGGTTCTAATGATTCAATTAGCACAATGTATCATTACATTATAAGTGGTTTACCAAAACCCTAGATCAAATCTACTCAACCTAATTGAAAGAGAAAACGTAATTAAATTCATTAAAGTAATCATCAATGTTCAATACAAATTAAAAGAAAGAGTAAAAGAAGAGGTAAGTGCATAATGGAAAGATATAACCTGGTTTGTAGAATGTAATAGAGATACAATGTTGAATCAATCTCAAATTTAACTTAGGAACATGAAAGTAAACACTAATTCTACTCTAAACCTAATCTAATGATGTTTCCTAAGCTTAAAATTGAGTAAAAGTGAGTATAAATAAGTCTGAATGTCTCTCTCTGCATTTTTCCCATATATATATATATATATATATATCATCTTGATTGCTCAAAACCCTAAAAATTACGTGTGTACGGATACGAAGCACGGCCGTGTTTCGGGCTAAAAATATGGGAAATTCTCCACTTTTAGCACAGAGCATGGTCTGGCCGTGCTTCATGCACACCAAGCATGGCCTGACCGTGTTTGGGGTTGCCAAGCTTAGAATTTGTCAATTTCTTCAGGGTTGCCTCCTTGCTTCCTCCTCAACATGTTCCAAGTCTATATGGCTTCTCTCATGAGTGTTTTTCTTTGCTTCTTGGCCTTTTTTGCTCTCCTATAAACATAAAATAAACCAAAGCATACAAAGCAAAACATAACAAAAAACAGGGGAATACTTACAAGTTTATTTTAAATTAGAGGATAAAATATAATCATTAAACACTCAAATTTTCCATTTATCAACAACCAAAAAATAGACCTGAATTGAAAAAGAATATGAAAAAAAAACATGAATATACTGACAGAATAAGCACGCTGTAAGAATGAAAAAAACAGCAGAAGCAAAAATGAAATAGAATTTGACTTTATAAAACAAGCAGTTAATGGAAGCAGGGGTGAAAATGAGAAGAGCAAATCGAAGCTTACCTCTGATGAAGGTTAGGTCGACGATGGGAGAGTGAGGGAGGAGAAATGATTAGAATTCGACGGTGAAGCTGAGTTGAAAAGGAGAAAGAGCGAAATCGAAACTTACCTTGACTGAAGGACTGAGTGAGGTTGACGGTGGGAGAAGCTGCCGCGAGGGAGGAGGACTGATGTGCCTGGGATGAGCTGCGGCGAGGGTGAGGAATGATGAATGAAGTCGAGGGTGAGAAAAAAAATTTCTATCATATCCGATTGGTTGTAACCCACCCTATACCTTGGGTTACAATTTTTAATTGAGAAACAGGATGGGATAATAAGAAGGATAATTTTATCCTATCCTATTAACACATCAAACACAAAATAAGAGGAAGATACTATCCTATCTTATTTATTAGGTGCACCAAACAAGTCCATATACTCCAGCTTGAGGGAGAGTGTTAGAATTAATGTAATTACAATATGTGTGATTAGAGAGTGTCAGTTATATCCCTTGATTTAAGGGATTATAGTAATCATCTTATCTCTTAATTTAAGGGATCATAATATCCCTTGTTTTAGGGGATCGTAATCGTGTTTTGAAATTATCTGTATTCTTGTTTATAAATATCAAGGACTAATGTAGGGATTTTTTTATGAAGTACATTTTATAATTATGTTTTTCTCCTTTTTTTTTTACTTAACAAGGGTAAATTGACATTGCATAACACTAATTATCTTTTTGTTAAAAAAGGGTGGCTTTGTGCACTAGGCTTCCACCTAGTGGGGTTTAGGGAGGGTAGATGTACGCAGTCTTACTCTTGCAAACGGAGAGGCTATTTTCAGGACTTAAACCCGTGATCTCCAAGTCACAAGGTAGCAACCTTACCTTTGCGCCAAGACTCACCCTCACTAATTATCTTTTTGTTAAAAAGATTAAATTTTCTATAACCATTTCTCTATGTAGTGCTTACAGATGTGGATCGAAATAGCCCTATGGTGCATTTAAAGGTGATTTCAATGTTTGAGTATTTTGTAGCTGGATCTTCCACAAAAACTCCTAGTGCCAATTCTCCCACAAAATTTCAAAATGAAGGTTTGTGTCTGTATAGAGCACGAAACTTGCTACTTTTCAGTAAATTTTATTACCCTAATTTAAAGAGATATTGGTTATTAGTATCCATCTTTCTTTTTATAAAAGATAAAAAATTAGGTATTCATCTTTGATAATAAGTTTGCCTCGAAGAAAAAAAAATAATGTACATCAACTGGCTAGGCTAATATCCAATAATGAAGAATAAGAAAAAAGAATTAATGTATCAATATGTATATATCTTTTTTCAAGAAAGGAGTGTGTATATATGCTGGTTACACCCTCTTAACCTCAAATCCAAAATTTCACCCTGTCTAACTAATTAATGATTAAATTGGTGATATATGCTATCATTTGGATATGTTTAGAATTATGTTCAAAGATTGAAGAGTTTGAGCAATGCCAAAAATGGCATGCATGAAAAATCTCTCTTTTCTCCCATAAGTTAGAAAAATTGAGGTATCATTTGGATAGGTTTAGAATTACGTTCAAAGATTGAAGAGTTTGAGCAATGCCAAAAGTGGCATGCATGAAAAATCTCTCTTTTCTCTCCTTAAGTTGGAAAAATGGAGGGGCCCCTCTTGACTTTGTTTCATGGATACATTATTTAAAGTTTAAACTGCTTCATTTGTCCATCTCTGATAATTTGTTGTAAAAATTTATTTAGCTGTTACTCCAAGAATGGATGGAAACGAATTTTCTTATCAAACTAGGTAGACATGCATTATCTATGCTCTTATAAAGTGACTTTTTATTGCACATTCTCTGAGAAGCTGACTGAATAGGTTAAATGCATCGCTTCTTCAGGAGCCAGCTTTCGTACCTTCAGTTCTGTGCTTTTCTGGATATTATATTTGACTTCAATTATATGAGACTAAGACAAGAGGTCAATAGATATAAATCCTCAAGTATTGGATGTGGAACTGAAATTGTTTCTAAGTGTTTAATGGTTGTTCAACTTAACTTCTTTCAGGATGCTTTAAGAAAAGCAGAACAAATACTTGGCACCGGCAATAAAGCTCTGTACCTATATTTTGAAAAACTGGTTTGCGACAAAGTACGCTAGTTCTGAAAGCAGCACTGCACGGGTTGTACATGGTACATCATTAATAAGCTAGCATCATATGATTAGCTATTCCACTATTTGCACCTTTCATCCTGAGATTTTCATGCGACAATTGTTAACACTTGCGTGTAGTACAGATACATCTGCATCTGCATCTCTAGAGAATTATTTAAGTATGGTCACCGGGAAAACTGTAGAACTTGGATGATAACTTGTTTACAGTGTAAAATAGATACTCTGCCACACTAGACCTTGGATCTGTTAACAAGATTAACCATTCAAGGACGTTCTTTCAAAAGTTTAAACTGTTGAGAAGAATTAGCATTTGATAGTTTTTTCACGTACTTTACATAATTGTACAGTTACTGAAACATTTGTTACCGAAGTGGAACCATTTTGAGTTTGCAGACATGCAAGTGGGTATTGGGGGCTGGCTAAGAGTGTGATGCAGATTGAAAGATAAATCTTAAAGTTATATCTTTTATTTTGATTTAGTGGCAAATAGCTGATGAAATATGAAAGTGTCATGAAGAAAAATTATATCTTTGTGACTTTTAAGTCTTATATTTTATGCTTTAGAGAGGAAAACAATGCTCACTTCTGCTGCTGATCATATAAACTATATTTAAGGAGAGATAAATTATGTTTGCATTGACCAAAACGAAAAAGTCTCTGTTCACCAAAAGAAAAAAAACCTCTAGCTTCGAAGCTCTTGGAAATTTTATGCTGTTCACTGGGGAACTAGCGGTTTTTTTTTTCCTGTCGGGGGTGGGGGGGGGGGTTTGACTGACACGTGGGATTGAGTCTGACCCAGTGTGCCAGGTAGACAAAATTTAACCGAAATAGATGGTGTTAACTGAAAAATAAAAAGGCAATCAAAATTTAAACTTTTATATTGTAATAGAACAAAAATATTATTTGATTCTCGTGGAATAAGGTAATTTATATTTGTATAGCCGAGATAGGATGCTGTGGAATAGGATTTGATTCTGTCAGCGGTTTAGTAAAAACCAATTTATCCTTTTTATCAACAAATAGATAATTTATATTATAAAGTCTTTAAAAGAATATATCACATAACCAATAACAGACATATGATGTAATATCTAAAAGACTGAGTAGTAATAGAGTCCATGGTAATAACAAGCCTTGAATGTTCTCAAGTTGAGGATACAATATTATAGTGAGTCACCTTATGATAATTTTTAATTATTATATCAAACCTAATAATTTTAAATATTATAATATATTATAAAGTAAGACCCTATTTTAATTTTTGAAAGATGTTTATTGTATCAATTTGTTTTCTAAAAAAAATTTGTCTTAGTTTACAGCCTCAATACTTTTAACATACTTCCCTTCTACAAAAGAAGCATCAAACAATTCAGATTCATAATATATATTAATTAAAATATCATTGTTCAATAACTTGTAAGAGCTATATATATTATCGAGAAAAAAAATATTGGGAGAGAACGTTGATTAATTTTTCTTAAGCTCCTTTTTGAGGAGTGAGTGGTCGGAAGCGGCTAAAGCCTATTTCAAATGCTTGGTTTATACCAAACAAACCTTGAGCGATTAGAGATAGTGTGGTTAAGTCAACTAAATGCTTCCGCTCACACTAAAGGAACTCCGCTCCCCCTGATTGATGAAAATTTAAGGATCTAGAGACCGAAATCTCTACTGCTAATTCAGTCAGGATTACACGGTAAACCGAAGCGACTCTAACAACCACGTAATCTCTAACAATTAATTCATAATCATAACAGAATCAATTAATCAATTAATACTAACGGTAATCTCTAACAATTAATTCATAATCATAACAGAATCAATTAATCAATTAATACTAACGGTAAAAAAATTAATTCTTAATTATAATGGTACGAAGAGTTCTATTAAAGCTCTCATAACTGCCTCGACTGTGAATGCCGATGGGGTTGATTTGGATTTGGGTTTCATGGTCTTCAACCGGGTAATTTTCCACTGAAACTGCTTTTTTTTGTTTTTGTTTTCCTTTCTCTGCTTGTCTCTCTTTACCCAGACTCTCATTTTCCCAATAACTTGAGTTAGCCTTTGATGAACTCTCTGCTTATCTCTCTTTGCACACACTAGTCCTGCATTCAGATAAAATATACTTTTGACTGAAGATTGAATTGCAAGAGGTAATTTCAAAATTACTGACATTATCTGAAACTCTGAAGGGGAAGAAGCGTAACGGCGTTTCCAATTTTGGTGTTTCGGCATTTTGTTTCCAAGACTGTGAATGCTGATGGGTTTGATTTGGATTTGGGTTTCATGGTCTTCAACCGGGTAATTTTCCACTAAAACTGCTTTTCTTTTTTTTTCCTTTCTCTGCTTGTCTCTCTTTACCCAGACTCTCATTTTCCCAATAACCTGAGTTAGCCTTTGATGAACTCTCTGCTTATCTCTCTTTGCACACACTAGTCCTGCATTCAGATAAAATATACTTTTGACTGAAGATTGAATTGCAAGAGGTAATTTCAAAATTACTGACATTATCTGAAACTCTGAAGGGGAAGAAGCGTAACGTTGTTTCCAATTTTGGTGTTTCGGCAAGAGGTAGCACTTCGTTGGCTCTTTATTTGTTTATCTTTACTTACTGAGAACTAACAGACAAACTAACAGTATAGTTAATACAAATATCCTAGAAGAGCACATAGGCAGTTTATATCCTATCTAAGGGATTGAAGTAGGAATTACCAAATAGAGAGGGACAAGGGTGCAGCGTTTATTTCTAGATAAGTTTGAATGCAAATGAAGAATTGAAGCGGAGTCAATTTTAATTAGGGATTTACAATATTAATTCAAAATATGCTGAACTAAAAATGTTGCTTTTGCATGAAAAAAACATGCATGTGCTCCTGGTGGGTTTAGGATTTCAGATCTAACCATTATCCTTATTCTTGTAGTGTAGGATATGCACCGGACATTACTGTATGCGTTAATTGATGTTCTATTTGTAATTTTCAAATTCCCTGAAAGGAAAGAAAGAGAGAAAAAAGTTTCAGCCATATATATTGTGAAAATGTTAAAAAGTCATTTTGTATATTGTTGAACATTTGCTTTCTCTGCTTATACTTTTCAAAATGTGGTACAGTGTCAACAGATTGGTATGCATTTTGATATGTTGCAGATGCTATCTTGTGAATACATTTTATAACTGCACCCTTGAGAATACTATGGTAGATGCATAGGAACATGATAGTAAAGCCAGCGACTTCATGTTCGATCAGTAATTGAGTGCTAGATGAGGGAAGGTTGCTGGTGATAGATTTTCATATCCAATATTTCAAATGAAACATAATTAGAGTCTGATGGGTGAATAGGTTCTGAAGACACATAGATAGATGACAATATAAAAACGATAATGTGGAGCTGAATAGTGAAGGGAATGAGTGAGGCTGACTGTAATTGTTGTTTAATAAGAAATTAATTGCATGTAAGGCCTAAGTAGTTGGGATTAAGGATTTGTGTGGTTATGTCAATTTGAAGATGTGTTATGCACTTATGCCATGCAATGGATGGATTTCACAAATTAGGGAATTTATTAATCTATTGGTAGTTGTATTCCCAGCAATTGGTAATGGAAGTTAAGATGGTTAACTAGCTGGTTGGCGTTCAGCATGTTTTGGAATCTTTGTTCTTTAATTTGATCTTTCCTTCCTATCAAATGCTAAAAACTCTAGTCTTTTGGATAGAAAAAGAAAGGGAAAACAATACAATAGGTTGGAGGATAAGATATCCTCAGACCTGAAAAATCAATAAAAAAACCATTTCATAGTCAAAGAAAACAATCTTGGGCAGAAGATCTGCCCAATCTCTTTGCACATCTGAAATAGTGATTCCTTAAATAAACCATGTGCTGAACAACAATGAGAAGCCATGTGCACAATTCTGTCCCATAACAGGTTTGATGGCAAAGAAACACCCTTGAAAATGCAAGCATTCCTTTCCAACCATAGAAACCACAAAATCCCATTAATTGCACTTTGCCACAAGGTTTTGTTATCCTTCTTATTACCAAACCTTGAAATTGAATTTGAAGAAATTGATCCAATGAACTACGACATACCGAACTCTCACAAAAAATTTCAAAAAGCTTATTCCATAAACATCTCACTGTTGAACAATGGAGAAATAAATGAGATAAGTCACTGACTTAAATCTACACATAACACTTAATAGGGGAGAGAGCTATATGGGGCCATTGAACTTGCAACATGTCATTAGTGTTAATCCTATTAAGTATTGTAGTCCAAACAAAAGACCTGACTTTAGAAGGAGCTTTAAATTTCCAAAGTGGTTTATCAAGAACAAGTCTCTCTCTTGTAGGAGAATGAGTAAGGAACTGAAAATGAGATTTACATGAAAAAACACCAGAAGAATCAAGGTTCTGAACTCTTATATCATGATTAGAAGAAAAGGGAGCATAATCAAGTAAAGCCAAAAGGGAATGAAGTTTATTACTTTCTCTATCACTCAAATTTATGAAGAAATGAAATTCCAACAATTAGAATTTTGAAACTTGGAGAAACTTTGGATGGGAGAATTATGCATAGTAGAAAATCGGTAAAGCTGAGGATAAGTCTAAAAACATATTTCCCACCCAAGTATCCTCTCAAGATCTAATTTTTGAACCATCCCCCAATTTTATAGAAATAAGTGGCATAAAAGAAAAATAACCTTGTGAAATAAATTTTTAAGGATTCGCATGAGTCACATTTGTTGTTGTGTTTGCATTCCAACCATTCTGATGTAGGCCATACCTGGTTTGAATAACCTTATGCCATAAAGCAGTTAGCTCTGAAGGAAAAGCAATAGCCACTTAGCTGACAAGGTGATGTTCTTGGACAACATATTACCAAGACCCAAGCCGTTTTCATTCTTAGGCCTGCAGCAAACCTCCCAACTAAGCGAATGCTGTTATCCACTCCAAGACCTGACCAAAGAAAATTCCTATTAATCCTCTCAATCTGGTGAGCCACAACTGCTGGCATCTTAAAAGGAGACATATAGTAGATAGGGATGCTGGACAAATGCTGGGAACTAATAACATAGGGAGTTCACATAAGATTTTCAAGACATGATCCAGAGAATATTGTATAATTTGTATCCAACTTACTGGGTGGTTTTGACCTTGGC